>OX336365.1:28998393-29250743 GCA_946902895.1 Fragum fragum
TGACATACAATTCTGTTTTTCTCGTACTAATAAATAAAGTTCAAGTAAACATTGTGAAAAAGGAGAAAATCGCGTGATACACTGAGAAATTTCTTTCTTTCTCAAAATGCTTTCTATCCTATCTAGTACCTTTCATTAATTTGCTAAAGTTTTGAATTGTCGACTGAAACTTCTTTCAGATTGGACCAGTCTAAGCTTTTACCATCTAGAAATTGGCTAAAGAAAAAATATAGAAGTAGTCCAAGTTTAAAAAACGGATGACGTCAACATTATAATATTACGCAACCCTTAAAGTGATTACGAAATGATTTTGAGTAATGTGCACATTAAAATTGTCTTGTTGCTATTTTATAGGTTCAGTTTGTATTGCAAAGTATACACTATGGTTTACATATATTTTTCTAGGACTATTTGATCACGTGCTGCTTATGTTTGTTAATATTTTTGTTTGTTTGACAAGAAACTGTATAGTTTACGTCAATAAAGTATTGTATTGTATATAAAATGTATTGGTACAAAGGCGAAATTTGATAACAGCATGTAATATTTCTTGAACTGTAGATATCCAAATCATTTTAGAAATGATGATATAATTATTCTTTCGTGGGGGTTTGAAACTAAAAACGAAATCACACTGTATCAAGCACAAACAGGATTCATATAGAACTCTGGCAAGATTTTAACTCCATACCTTCATGAAAAGAGAAAATGTTTATATTGCAAAGTTATTCATCTCTGAAAATGTGTCAAATACCTTTTTGCCCCATTACCAGACGACAAAAAAATAGACTGATCCTAATAGTGACCGTCTCCAATTTTGAGTTATTCACTTCTCAATTCCTTCATTTTCTACAATGTTTTACATGTACGAGATATGACCACATGCTAACGTTATCTATATGCCAAACACTAATATTTGCTTAACCTTCAATAACTTATTTGTGTTAAACAGTTTTGTTAAACAGGGTTGAGAGATGGAGAAAAGGATAGACAGAGAGAAAGGAAGGGGGTAAGAGAGAGGTGAAATTTGCATGTGTTATCCTCTTCTCTCTCTCTCTCTCTCTCTCTCCCTCCCCCTCTCTCTCTCTCTCCTCTCTCTCTCTCTCTCTCTCTCTCTCTCTCTCTCTCTCTCTCTCTCTCTCTCTCTTCCTCTCTCTCTCTCTCTTCCTCTCTCTCTTCCTCTCTCTCTTCCTCTCTCTCTCTCTCTCTCTCTCTTCCTCTCTCTCTTCCTCTCTCTCTCTCACTCTCTCTCTCTCTTTCTGTCTCTCTCTCTCTCTCTCTCTCTCTCTCACTCTCTCTCTCTCTCTCTCTCTCTCTCTCTCTCTCTCTCTCTCTCTCTTCATCTTTCTTTTTTTAAAGGTGTCTATATGTTGATATGAAGGCCGTCTTTAATATAAGATTTATTTTTTTCTTGGCAGGTTATTTTCTAAAAATTATAAGATATTATCAATATTATTATTACTACTACAGCCTAAACCTTCAATATGGGCTCTTTAGATAGCGCTACTGATCCTATATGTTCCAAATTGATTGGAATTGACCGATCGCTGGAGCCCGCCTATTCACTCGATAGGCCACGCCCATTGACTTTCGCTTCGAATTTTTACGGCGTTGTTTAGCATGTAACAAAAATGTAGAATAGTTGGTTGGCGACCTACAAGTCGTAACTACACCTTGCAAAAAGCTGCAGTTATGGTGTTAAAGTCGCTAAAGCAACAACAATCGTTAACAAAAAATGGCGGCCATTGTTGGAGTTCAAAACTCATTTCTGGTCTAAATAAATTATTTCATTGGTCGACAGCCGCGATTTGTCAATTGCCATTAAAATACGCATGTTATTGTATGAACATCCTCTTTGATTTCTATCCCTGTTTTCAGACTATAATATATTGAACATTATATTTATTTGTTCAATGTATATAATTGAAAAAATAAGCTTCAAATGAATAAGCCGAACATTTATAGTACAGGGCTATAAAAGTAAGACAATGGAAAAAGAGTTCATGCATTCAATCGGGAACAATGTTCTGAGAGTGAAACCCCTAGTGTAAATAGATGATCATGTTTCATTTTCGATTGTCATCGATGGGTATTCCATAGTACATGTGTTTACTCATCCAATAATCCGTTCTTGCTATATATCGTCGTTGGGCGACCAAAGCCTCGTAACTACTGATTGAATAATCTGTAGTTACGAGGCTTTAGGCGACTAACGACGATGTATCATGGTTGAAAATGGGGGATGTTTTTGATGTACTTAGAAGTGTGAATGCTAGTATTAGGCCCAAATAGTTTTAAAGAGTAGGCGATGGCATTTTCAAACTATCCTTTTCTCATTGAAACCCTCCTGTATGTGTGCAAAGGTGGATGGTAGTGTTGCATTTAGCCTTTCTCTCAGTGAACATCAAATATCATAGAGAGAATATTCGAAAGAATAATAGTATTGAAATTGAGCGAATTTAACTGAAACTTATATGATAGCAACTTTCTTCAGATTTACGATTCAAGTTTCTGCGGCGGCCTCGGCTATAGAGCAGTTGATAGCGCGGCGTACTCATAGTCTAGGAGACCCGGGTTTGATTCCCGGTCGCGGCTAACATCCTCTTCAACATTTGTCCCCCACCAATGATTGGGATATACTCGTAATCATAGAAGAGCAGTTAGAGGCTCGGAAAGGATGTAGTGGTAGTACTGGTCTGAGAAAAACCAGGGCTCTATGGTTGGGTGCTCCAGCCACCGAAATATGACTGGAATACTGTTAAAGATAATACTGTTAAACCCCATTCAAACAAAATCAAATTTCTGATTCAAACATATTGTCATGTGATTCAAATTTAATTAAAAGCTAGATGGTTTGCTCATGTAAACAGTAAAATTACAATGTTCAATTTATTTTTGGATGAAATTTATATTCAAATAGACCAAGGATATAAAGCCCTATGTTAAATGTTATGTAAAACCAACTCACGTTTATTTGATAAAACAGTTATGTGAAACGAAATCTTAAATCTATATATGAAACAAGTCAATTGACGAAAGATTTTTTTAAATTCTAATATGACTATGATTCGTCTATGAAACCCCTCGTGTTTTTATCTGATCTGAACATCGGGACTTTCATTAGCAAAGCTTAAACTCATTCCAAACCAATCAAAGTTATTCACGACTACCAAGAAAATTACTTAGAACATCAGTTTGGACAAAGAAGACATAACTTGTCACGGGCGATTTCTCCATTGTCCACAATGTTTTCTATCCCATAAGGAAAATATACTTTAAATTCAATAAACGTGTAATAGTCGCCAACAACATCTTTGCGTTTGGACCAGTCTAAAATGTTGCGTCTGATAACGGTTTGATGTCTGTAAAAATGATTACTTTTCAGATTAATTGATCAAATGCCAACATTAGACTCTGATATGTATCATAGATATGTCGTAATCTTTTCAACACTCAACTTTACGAAAAATTATATGATGCAAATTCACCTAGAAGCTTTATCTATTTCGGTAATTCGGGTTACATGTTCTATAATTTGCAAAGTTCCACAAATAAAAGTAAATAATCGTCTAGAGACTAAAACAACTTAAATACGTTTAATTCAAAATACAGTTACCAGGTTTGGGTGGCAAACGAAGATTTACCTGAGCTGGGGCTAGCACAGATGAAATATCTCTTACAAAATGTCTTATACCAATCATGGAATCAACTATTACGTTTTTTTTTTTTTTTTTTCATTTATTTTTTATGGTTTCTTTTATCATTATTATATCTTTTTTAATAAACCTTGGTTATCTGAAGACAGAGGCCTTATTTTGGAGCTATGTTAGAATCAGGCAGATATTTTATCTATTCTTTATGCCTCCGAACAATATCACAACATACGCCTTCGCATAAAACAAACAAAATGTCAACAAAATCACGATACAGCACAGTGACAGCAAGAATAGAGTTCTTTGCTTAAAAACATAGAACTTTACGCAATAATTCTAAACCCTTTTCCTGTTATGCAAAATTTTAGACCTGTCCAAATTCAAAGGTTTTGCAGAGGAAAATATAAAGAGGATTTAAGTTGAAAAATAACCATTCAGTAGGGTAGAAAATATTGTGGAAATAAAGAAATTGCTTGTGAAAATACTTTTTTGTGGTTGAAAGCAGTATCCTTTCTAAAAAAAATACCATATCCAAAGAGACTATTTTATGCCTGAATTATGATGTTCAAAAGCCTTGATGAATAACTGTTTTGGTAAACCGAGGATATGCTCGGTTTGGGCGTGTAAACTCGGTCATTAAACGCTGGTATTTGACAATTAGTATTTCAGTGTTGAGCCTTCCCAATGCAAATACCGCAGCATTGTTCAAGCATTCTATTTCAAAGATAGATTTTCATCTAATATGATTTTACTTCAATCGATTTCCAACTGTGTTTGATCAAAGTGCCTACTTTTCACGCTGTGATCATATAAATGCAATTCATTTTTTTATCCCTCTGCCCTTTCCTGTACAAACACGGAATTTTACGTCCCTTTGAGTTTATACTTGAGAAAACATTGTTGAAAAAGAAGAAATTGCTTTTAACAAGCAATTTCTTCTTTTTCCACAATATTTTCTACCACATAGAATGGTTTCATATCAAACTGAAGTCTAAAAATTTAAAAAAAAAGGTAAATGGTTAAAAACGGGGGATACCTTTCCAGGCCAGAATTCGTGGTTAGTATACATAACTTATGAAGTAATTAGCGCGATAAATACTGTCCACGCCCACTAGCCTCCGACATCGACAGAGAAAATAATCGACATCATCTTAAAAAGCATATGGCCGGGAACACAAGTAAAAGAAAAATCGTTGGTTGGCGTTACAAACATGTAAAAATACATATTTTTCTTTTAATTTTTTCGATTATATTTAAAAAGAAATGTTGGTGTGTAATAAAGGAAATATTACGTTATGATTGCGATTCAACATCTGATATTTGCTTCTCGCTGCAAAGGAAACAAATAAAAAATGGTTATATCGCCTATGTAACATAATATTCCCTATTTTTAATTTATATCGGACTGATAAGGCCTCTTGGAAAACCACCGCTGTTGTTGTTCTGAAATGTCATAAAGGATGGTTACCTAAGCAGGCGTGTGGAAGTTTTTCTACTTGCGGACAAGTACCTTTTTAGATGCTACATGTCAAGGGACATGTACATAATAGGGAAAATCTTTCAATTGTCCAAAACAGATCTCGAAAGATAGCTTATTATATTTTGAAAATTATACTTATGTCTAATGTTGAAGGGAAGACAAATATTTGCAATAATAATGAAGAAAATGCTTATGGGGGAATACGCGGGTAGGCTGCTTCCAATAGTTTATTCAATCATTTTGCGGTAAGTAAATAAATTTATATAAAAGCTCTTTTCATCAGCTCGATCTCTTCAAACACAGCCTTTCCGACAATTCAATGAATTGTGCATTATTGGGATTGATTCCCGCAGGAAGAGATGGGTAGACAAATTAACCACAGCTTTCTACATCAATGTCTCCATAGACTTATCGAAAACATATTGACGGTTCGCTGGTCACGCCAAATAGCTCCAACAGGAAGTTCCTCCTCGATAGAAACCCATTACCAGATGGCACAATTTTAGACAAGCCCAAATTCAAAGAAATTGCAAACAATAATATAAAGTTCATGATATTTTAGACCCACTTCGATATTAACCGATTTAGACCCACTTCGATATTAACCAGACGGCAACATTTTAGACCTGTCTAAAAGTCAAAGAAGTTGCAGACAACAATGAAAAATTTATGAAATTTTAGATTTCTTCAACTTTCTGGGTAGAAAACACTGTGAAAATGAAGAAATTGCTTGCTGCAAGCAATTTCTTCATTTTTCATAATGTCTTACCATTTTTTTTAAATTTTTTTTCTCTCTCTAGGGTCGTCAAAAGAAACGTCATTATGTGGGAATTGGTTAAACGGCGTTAATTTTCAAAAATGATGGCCTGTAAAATATATTCAAAAATAGAATTGTTTGTTTGCGACCTATACGTCGTAACTAAGCCTTTAGCTTGATTCAAGCTGTACATTCGAAACGTTTATGGTTTTTAGAATTTCGCCAACATAATATCGATTGGTATCTCCGACCGACTAACCATCGTAGTTATGGCGTTCTGGCTTGCGATCCATTTAAAGTCTCGATAGCTCTAAGTAAAATCGTAGAGAATTTCTACTTGCCACCGGAAGTCTTTCCTGTCGACAGCAAAAATAACTTTTACCCATTCCAACACAATGACGCTTTTGGACGCCCATCAAGAAATACTATTTGAAAAACATTTTGTGAAATGAAGAATTGCTTGCAACAAAAATATTTCTTCGTCTAACACGTTTTCTATCCTGAATTACATCATCGTAATGCCGTTTGGTATCTCCTACCGACTAGGTATCGTAATGACGTTATGGCTTGTGATCAATTAAAAGTATCATCAGCTCTGCGTGAAATCGCTGATAATTTACGCTTACCTCTGGAAGCCTTTCCTGTCCATCGCAGACATAACTTTTATACTTACAAGAATTTATCAAACGCGACTGTCAATCATATTTCCCGACAACCAACGAAATATTCATGTAGACTCGAAGTTCACTTTGAACTCCGACATTGGCCGCCATTTGTGTGAAGCATTTTGTTGGTTTGACGACTTAAACGTCGTGACTACTGTTTATTCAATATGCAGGTCACCAACCAACTACTTTACGTTTCTTTTACAAGTTAGTAATTTTTACGAATAACGCCATTTACATAATTGGAGTGCAACTTCCTGTCGAAGTCAATAGGCATGGCAAACGGAGTAAATTAAAGGGGCCAGCGATTGGTCAGTTTTGTCAATCATATTGTTTGAGACATAGTTTTTTTGTCTGTGTATCTGTTCGGCTGACTGTCAATCCGTATGTCTGTCCGTCCGTTGTATAGCTGTCTCTTTCGTTTCCAGGTCAAACCTCTGAAACTTCTTCAGCAGTTTGGATGGTCAAACACTTGTGTCACACAAGCTTAAGCCTGTGGAAGAAACAAATGATTTACTTAAAATCAGTTTAAGAATATTTCAATTGAATATATATCAGAATTGTACTAAATAATTTAAAATACTTTACAGAGTCATACAAAACGGGTTACAACGAAAGCAGAGCTTATAAAGTTCTTCTATACTTGATGGTGTCTCAGGATGAGTACATATAAATCTTACTGCTATCAACCATGCACTAATGGCAGTCAACCCATTACCAGACGACAAGATTTTAGACTGGTCTAAATTCAAAGAAGTTGCAGACGACAATCTAAAGTTTAGGAAAGTCAAGATTTGTTCATTGTGGAAAATAAGCCATATGATAAACCAACAGGACCCGCCAAAGTTATCTGTCGCAATAGACACGGTCTTTCTGTATGACACAGAGAAACATACTTGTATTTTTACTTTGAAGGACGATTAATAGTAGAAGTAATCACGTTGCCATCGATTGAATTGTTACAGTCAACAGAGCGTTTCTGGAAGGTTCTGAAATATTAAATGCCTGTAAAACTGTATATTAATAGATCTAAAGTAGGCCGATATCTAAAGGAATAATTTCTTTAAATGAACAACACCGATTGCAAGTCATAACTGTGTGCATGTGAAAATTGACCAATCGCGGCTTTTAATCAAAAAACCAGTCGCTCAATTAAATCATTCATTTAGACCTGTATTCCAACATTGGTCGCCATTTTCATAAACCTCTCTGTTGCCATTGCGACTTAAACGTCGTAATTACAACTTATTCAAGCTGTAGTTGCGCCTTTTCGGTCACCAACCAACCTTTATACTTTTTCGTTACATGCTGCTTGCCTTGGATATCGATAAATAACGCCGTTTAGAATTGAAGCAGGACACCCTGTTGGAGTCGGTGGGCAGAGACTACGGAGTAAATGGGCAGGGCCAGCGATTGGTCAATTAAGACCTGGGGACTGTTTCATCAAACAATCTACTATCGATGTTTGAAAAGAAAATATAACGTACGGTTATCTTACGATTTCAAATCTTTCTTTTTATCCATTACCAGATGGCAATTGTTTAGACTGGTCCAAATTGAAAGAAGTTACAGACGACACTTTAAAGTTTATGAAATTTTGGATTTTTTCACTGTTCTGGATAAAAAAACATTGTGGAAAATGAAGAAATTGCTTGTTACAATCAATTACTGCATTTTTCACAATGTTTTCCAAAAGCTTTTTTTCCTTAGGGCGTCTAAAAGCGTCACTGAGTGGGTTAGCAAATGACTTTTCAACACTGAGCTATTTTTTTAATATATAGAACCATCTAGAGCATGATTATCACACAAAACATTGCATTAATGAGCAACGTGTCACCTCCTGAATCAGAGAGAGCGTTACGTTATCACAGCGAGAGAAATCACCATTTTTCTTTTTCTTGCTTAACGCCGCTTTAACACTTCTCAGTCGTATCGCGGCGGCTGGAGCAACTAACTAAGGATTCCTGGTATTTCTAACATGTGCCAGTACGACCATTACATCCTTTCCTAGCCTCCAGCTGCTATCCCTCTTTGGATAACACAATTTTAAGGACGCGACGCCTGTTATACACGTCCACAATGAAAATTACATTTCATAATTCATATGATAAATAAATATAAACGTAAATAAATGATAACTCACTTTGCACGCGCACTATTGTTTCAGTGGATTTAAAGTCGGAAGCAATCGCTAAATCTTTATGGTTGACTCTAAAGCTTTTTGACCGCCATCCGCGCACTTTCTTTCTCGGTTATAGTCTAGAAAGCGAGAAAGCGACTTTTTCTTGTAGATATTGACCCCTTGGTCTTATATATGTGGGTTTTGATTTGCAGCATACCTGGTTAACCAATTCCCACACAGTGACGCTCCTGGACGCCTCTTCAGAAAAACAATTTAGAAAACATTGTGTAAAGTGAACAAGCAAATCCTTCACTCCCCACAATGTTTTCTACCCAGAAACTTAAAAAATGTAAAAATTTCATCAACTTTATATTGTTGTCTGCAACTCCTTTGAATTTGGACCAGTCTAAAAATATTTCGTCTTGTAATGGGCTAAAGTTGAGTATCATTAAGGTTAAGAAGCTACACATCTGTTTGTCACATGTACAAAATCACCCCAAAATTATTCATTGTTTAACCCTTTCCTGTTTTTTGAAATTCTAGACTGGTCCAAATTGAAAGAAAATGCAGGCGACAATGAAAATCAGGTGCAATTTGAAATGCAATCATCCTATGTGGTAGAAAAAATTGTGGAAAAAGAAGAAATTACTTGTTACAAGCAATTTCTTCTTTTTCACAATGTTTTCTCAGGTATAAACCACAACACCGTAAAATTCTGTGTTTGTACATGAAAGGGTTAACACTAGAGCACCGACTACGAGTGCCTACGTTTGGCTGTTGGGTGCTGGAAAGTGGATAAAAAAATCTTAGTCGAAAAGGGACATAATTCGCACAAAATGCATCTAGTGTTATCCCCCTTGATAGTGTAGGTTCCTCTTTTGATAGTGAACATGGGTGCCAAGTTTCAGGCGAATGCCTTCTGTAGGACCAGAAATATCACAAAATGTCAAAGTTTTCGCACGACGACGACGACAGCAACAACGACGACAACGAAGACGACGACGGCACCAAGGCTATCGCAATACCTCGGGTTTTCTCCGAGAACAGCCGAGCTAAAAATCAGTCATCAGAAATGATTAAGACGTTTTACTGTCAATTTAAACAAAGTATCTAATATCCCGTCGATTGGAATCGATCATATTTTATTCAAAGTTTTCCTTTACTTTGTAAAAATTTTCACAAGCCTTTGGTAGAATATGTCGGAAATTATATATATGATAATGCGGAAATATTTTAACCGGACGGGTTTTTTCAACATAATCCGTTTCATCATCGAAGTAAAACGTTTTCTAAATCTAATGACTTTTGGGTTTATTAGTCCAATCTAGTCCTCTCTTAATTATTCGGCTCTTTTGATGAGAGTTAAATAAACATACAACAAAAAATGGGTAATCTGATAGTATTTATGTGAATCAGTAATCATTTTCAAAACTGATACAATACAATACAATACTTTATTGACGTAAACTATACAGTTTCTTGTCAAACAAACAAAAATATTCACAAACATAAACAGCACGTGATCATACAGTCCTAGAAAAATATATGTAAACCATAGTGTATGGAAGAGAAGCAAATGACTAACTAAAATTGCATAGAGCTGTATCTATTAACAAGAAAGAAAGAAAAAAAAGGAAAATGGTTATCCAGACTGGATATTGTTTACTATATTTGTTCTCAGTAAGAATGCTTCTTTTATATACTTCGCCAAATTAAGTAAATCGTTCCTATTAGTCATATTCAACATCAGGATAAGTTTGTGCATACTTGGTCGAATTAGATACTTCTTTTTGAGGTGTTTTTTCCGTATATCTGAATATGCATCACAAACAAATATGATAGTAAATTATCCTATCATACAGAGGAATTGGTGGTTGTATACAATAATTCTGCATCAACCAAAGGCCAAGTTCTGTTTGTCGGTTAAATATTAAAGAAACGGACGATCACGTTGTTATACGCATGTTTAGATAAACGCTTGAAATAATTTTATCTAAAACGAAAATAATATTTGCAAATAAAAAAGTAAAAAATATGTTATATTTTGCTTTAATATATTATATGCAAACGTATGTTACGACGCAAATTCTTAAGAAAATAATCGATACGTGCATTTTTCTTCTTCTTTTTTTTTTTTTTTTTTTTTTTTTTCAAACTACTTAAAAAAACTAAAGACGACAAATTTTTCTTTGTTTGAATTGGTTTTAACGGCACTTTTAACGGTATTTCAGTCATATCGCGGCGGCTGAAGCACCAAGGTATTTCTCACACCAGTAGGTACTACCACATCATCATTTCCAAGCCTTCAGCTGCACATCCAACTTAGGTTTACGATTATTCGCCCATTACTTATGAGTGCAAGCAATTCATATAAAAAAAAATATTGAAAAGGAAATTCGCACAAAGTTGTTTGAATATCAACCAATGAATAACCCTCGAACAGGGTACTTTTTTCCCTTGACCCTCAAATGTAACCTCGACCCTTATTTGGCACCAGATATCGTGGCAAAAAGGCTTTTTTTGGTTCAAAATATCTCGAGGTTAGTCATTTATATGACGCGTCTGGCGTAAAAGGAAACTCCTGGCTGTTTCTTCGAAATATACTTTCAAAAGAATTTTGATTCGAGATTCACAATTATGTAGAATGGTCAATATAGAAAGTCGCCAAAGACGAGAATTTCGACCCTGGCCAGACTGCGAAACTTTTCCCACTTCCCCGGAGATCCGCTTTCGCATGTTAAGGGTTTTGAACTCAGGAAAATAATGGTACAAATGCGCGCTAATTATGCCTTTTTCACTCGTGTAAAATTTTTGTCTTGATTTATAAAAAGTATTTTTTTGAATCTTTAATAGTCAAAATATTTCTCTTAAAAAGAATCGTAATTACAAAGAAAAATTTCTGGTTGCACGTAACGTCTTTTGTTCCGTATAAGGGACGTATAAACTCTCCATAGAGATCATGCCCCTGCGCAAAATATAACCAATTACCACGA
The DNA here is from genome assembly GCA_946902895.1 of Fragum fragum. Taxonomy (NCBI): domain Eukaryota; kingdom Metazoa; phylum Mollusca; class Bivalvia; order Cardiida; family Cardiidae; genus Fragum; species Fragum fragum. The sequence continues at coordinate 29,010,064 of OX336365.1, forward strand.
CATTATTTGATGATTGTCCAAGCTGAAAAAGTTGCAGACGACAAATTGAAGTGAATATGTCCTTAAACAAACTCAGTAGATGTCCAGAGATAATTAGATTGACAAACGGACAACGGCAAAACCTACCAGATCTAAATCTAACATTCTATTTATATTGATTTCATAATTTAAATTGGTCTGGTTTTTGTTTGTTAGATTTGTAATTGGATGACTTAACGCGTTGACAATATAAACATCCAATAGCTTGTCCGAAACTGTTACCCATGAAATTACATGGAATTCCAAATTATCAACGTTTAATGGTCTACAGACTACGGGTATTGCAGGTTTATTAAAAACACATGAATTATTAATATCGTAAATTAGAATTGATTCTAATTATTACAGAAACTTTGTAGCATATTGTTAAAATTATTATAAGCGATACCTTGGAACTTAATACCTTGTTGTCAATGGCAACACCCTACGTCACACCACATGAGAATAGCTGATCAGTTGATAATACGGCTTCAAACGGGACAATTGAAAAATCATAAATGGATATAAAGTGTTAATTTATAGATTTATGGATAAAAGCTTGATTAGTCAAAATGGTTCTCTGGGTAACATTTGGTAAGCATACAGTAAAATATCATATTTTTTTGGAATTAATTGTAAAAAAAAATGAATTAATACGCGTTCAAATATGCTGGGAACTTTATAATGCTGTATTACGTAACATGTTTTTTTGGGGGTATTTTTCTATCTTTTTGGACGACATTTTAGGCTGGTTCATCGTGAAGGGACATGCAGATTAAAATCGAGTGTGAAATTTATTTTTAACCACGCATATCCCTTACGATATAGAAGCCATCGAGGATGCGGTGGAAATTGATGGATTTCTGGCCCAACCCACTGACACCGCTGGCCATGCCCACCTAGCGCCGACAGGAGTTCCACTTCAATACTAAGGCGTTTTTAGCTAGCAAAGTGTGAGCTTTGATAGCTTAAGTTAACAGACAATATTTTGAGGTCTTCTTCGAGTTCGTTGAGTGCAAACTGCGACTGGGGGCCTAACCACTAAATCCATTGAATGTTTACTCCAAAAATGTAGTTCTTGCGTATTTCAGGAATATTGCAAACACTGCCTGAAAGTTCATGTCCTAGGTAATTTACTTCTCTCGAGCATATTGTGTTCAAAGTGACTAGCCACATGAATTAGCTTTATTCAAATTTTAGAGAATTCCTTCAAAAGCATGGTATATGAATCTCAAGAAAAGGCTTTGGAAATCATTGTGGACAATGAAGAAATTGCTTGTAACAAGCAATTTCTTCGGTGTCCACAATGTTTTCTACCTTAAAAAAGACAAGGAAGATTATTTAACAAAACAAAGCTTTGCTAGCTTACAGTACTTTCAGTACTTTGATAATACCAAAGTTATGGTCAGTTGCATGTAACAAAACGGTAAATGATTGGTCGGTGACCCAAACATCGTAGGTAAAGCTAAACTGAGATGTAGCCACGACGTTTTAGTCGCAAAACAAACAAAAACACTTTGACTAAACGTCAAAAATTCCGTAATTAAACCCTTTTCTGTTCAATCCCTTGTTTTACGTACCTTTGAAATTATTTATGAGAAAACATCGTGGAAAAAGAAAAAAATGCTTGTAATAAGCAGTTTCTTCTTTTTCCACAATTTTTTCTACCCTACTGAATTATTATTTTTCAAATAAAATCGATTTTATATTTTCGTCTGCAAAACCTTTGAATTAGGACAGGTGTAAAATTTTGGAGAACGGGAAAGGGTTTAAGTACAATACTGAATTTTGACATAAAGCGACGTAAGTCTAAATCAATTCAGGATATCATTAGTCTATTGAGAAATCCCCGTAGGATATTTCGAGGAAATTTTATTTATTTTCTATTTGGTATCTTGTTTAATTCATTTTTTTCATTACATAATGAACACAAAAAGTATATAAAATCAGTTTTGTTCTTTTAATATCCAAACTATATTAACGTGGACGATTTGGCAAAAGGTCGGCTCAGTGAAAAAAATCGATTTTCCTTATTGTCTTTTGTCGAAAAAGGTCATAGTTTTGAATTTTTTTAAACGAAAAATTAATTGGAAGTAGATAAGAATCATAATGCAATGATCGTGTCATCGGACCGGTGTCTTTTATTGTGCCCGAGAAGGTCCACTGCAGCTTGTCTACTGTAAAGTCTTGTTTGGCATACTTGTGTATACCCACTCACTCGAGTACGCTGTCACCACCATAGCGTATTGTTGAGTGGTCAAAGTCACGACGGTTTCCCTGTTTCCCCTTTTGCCTTCAACCTTCCACCGGCGGCACCTGGATTTTTCCACGTTTCCGTTTCCATAGCCGTTATGTTCTTACGCAGCATCTAAGAGTAGTCGATCAATCAGATACTGGTAGCGTTTTCAAGTGCATTCATTGGTCGGGTTAAATTATTTGCGAAAGTGAGTCAATTCCTTCCTGTTACAGTGATCTTGATTTTTTTTTTAAGTTTTCTTTGATTAATTACACTAGGTTTTAACAAATATCGCAGACGGACTTATTCATATTGTAAAAATATTATTATTTTTTGTATTTACTGTAAAGTTAGTTTTATTTAAGAGATGAAGAGAATATCTTTTGTTTTCATGGAGGTATGAACCGAAAAAAGTAATCACACTGTATGAATACGCGAAGCGTATTAGCTTAAATATATTTCATTGCCATTTTTACATCATACACATACATTCAATTTGATCATTACAAAATTTTCAAAGGGCAAAAGGGTCTGGTCACAAGTTCTCCAACTCAGATTAGGCCATTCCCTTGTGTATGTATCTACTTCCTTGAAAGTCCTCAAGTTTCTGTTCGATTCGACGGTGAGCATCCGAATCATTAAAACCACACCTTGTATCAAGCTGTGGTTAAAACGCTTCGAAAGCATACTAACGATACGCTTAACTCTTCTTATTTATTCTTTAGCGTATTCATATATAAGTGTGATTAGGTTTTTCGGTTCATATCTCCATGAAAAACAAAAAGTATTTCATTTCTTAAAATTTAGTAGCTCCGAGCAAAAAAACTTAACAAGTTTTTATACTTTTTTGTATGGAAATAACTGCATGATCAAAATTTTGTTCATGGAGGCACGAATAATTTTTTCGACCAATCAGAACGTCCGTATTTGATAGACGTTAATAAAGATTAAATTATGTCGATATACAAATCTCTGAACCTTAGCAGATGATTAACATCATGTTGTCGCCAGATAAATCGTACCACAAGGACTACTAGTGCAAAACATGAGGCCTAATATAATCACTTCTAATTCAAATGTTATTGCCAAGTTTTTTGTTGACAAGCAAGCATGCGTGGCAAAAACTCTATGCCTCCAACCTGTTGATGTAGGAGTTACAGTATAAAAAGAATTTGAATTTGGCGAAAGATTTCCTATTCATTTCCATTCCCACAAAACAAAATTTTAGACTGGTCAAAAGTTAAAGAAGTTGCAGACGACAATTTAAAGATGATGAAATTTTAAGAATATTTTTCTTGTATGGTAGAAAAAGCACTGTGGACAAAATTTGTGAAAAATATCTTACTGAAACCTAATGTTGTTGGAACTCGCTATAATTGTCTCAGTGAGACGATTCTAATGAGCCCCAACAACATATCATTTGGTGAGAATTCTTTAATATTCTATGTATGCATCTGAAACAATTCTTCATATATTTCACAAAAAAATGAAATGTGTTTTAATTCACCATTCTCTTAAGTGACCACTTTTTGGTTGTCCCATGAGGGGTCGCTTAAAACAATATTTAAAGTAAAATCTACATAATATTCAGAGTAATTTTCAGTATCTGTATACTCATTGTATTGGGCTTAAAATTGATTAGCAGGTCATGTCTGTCTTTTACACTTTTATAAGGGCCGCCGCCATAGCGCAGTCGGTAGCGCGCCAGACTCCTAATCTTCAATCATGGGTGTCATGGGTTCGATCCCCGGCGGCGGCAAATATTCTTTCCGACAATTGTCTCTCACCAATGGGTGGATAATCGTAAACCTAAGTGGGATAGCAGCTGGAGGCTAGGAAAGGATGTAGTGGTAGTACTGGTGTGAGAAAATACCAGGAATCCATTGTTAGATGCTCCAACCGCCGCGATATGACTGAAAACGGTTAAAAGCGGCGTTAAACCCAATTCAATCAATCAATCACTTTTATAAGAATTTTGTGATGAAGATATGTACATAGCCTTTAACTTATCTATGTTAAGGATCATTGTATTGTGATTACACCAAGTCAGCATTGACAGGAGATCAGTTGAAGTACATGCTGCACATTATCTACAGAGTTTCCCACTACTGTTATCGGAGTATGGTCTGCATTTACACTTTCAAGGTCACTTTCCATAAATTTGTCGTTGTTGGGGTATTCATTTTTAACAAATACATCTCTTCTATTTTCAGGTTTGTTATCTTTAATACTTGTGTGTACTTCTGCAAATCCGACGGCAACAATAGAGCGTATTGTAACAGGAGTGAATAGTGAACTTATTGTTTCACATTTTTTCAATGGAAATACAGAACTTCCCTTTTGTTTGTATGATTGGGATGACGGTGAAGCTTACATTCACCAGCTTGACGACGCAGAAAGTCCAGCAAATTACACATATAACTATGCCAATGCAAGTTTCTATAATATAGTTGTCATTTGTGTTCTTAACACAACTTCATTCCAAGCAGATAATACGGTTTTGTATGTTGGTGATGCGATATCTGGGTTTTCCGTCAGCAATGTTACAACTGACATTATATTGGGAGTTCCAACACCTTTAACAACTGATATAACTGTTGGGTTAATGTTTGCAGCAGGAACTCGTGTAGCTATAAAAGCCACAGTCATATCAGCTGGATCATCTGTCGACATAGCAGAATACAATGCTCCTGACCCAGAGTACATTACTTTCAGCAATTCATATTTTACGACAAATGATATGTATGCTGTAGAAGTCAACGCCACTAACCCCATTTCAAGTGTAACAAGACATTTCGTGATTGCCCTACAAGCAGAAATAACTGTCTCGAGTGTAACTACTGTTGATCAACCTGGAACGTCATTCCACTTTATTGTTGATAGGGATCATGTGATTACCACTTCTTTGACGGGAGATAATCCAGTATTTACATGGTGGCTGATGGATGCAAGTCAGCTTGTTGGCGTTTTCATAGAAGCTTGTGAAGGAGCCCAAACAACCAACGCATTCACAATAAACCATAATACAACTGGAATGTTTAACCTTGTGCAAGATGTATCAAACTACGTTAACACAGTGGAAACAAAATTAAATGTAACATTTTCTTACCCTGTTAACAACTTCAATGCGTCTCTTAACAAAGATGTTGCCCTGTATAATGATGACATAGAAGTTATTATTGATGTGTTGTCCAGTGCTATGCTGAGGATGGGTCTGGTCTCTTGTGAAGTAGATTTGGATGATGGTAATTCCGAACCAAACTTGGATTTTGATTTATCAACTACAGACGACTATAGTCAGCTATTGGCTGGAAACAAACAACAGAAAACCACGCCTAAACAATTACCAGCAAGGTGGTACTATCCCAATGTTAAATGCTCTAATGAATTACCAGATATGATTGACGGTATTTACACAGCACAGAATTTCACACTTTTCCTTATAGTTGTTAACCCAGTCGAAAACCTAGTGTTAAGCCATAACAGTCCAAATATTTCTGACCACCCACTGTCAGATGATTTAGAATTATCATTAGACTTGAGTCAATCTAATGACTTACCACTGGCTAATTTGACCTGTGTTTTTACATATGATGATCCCAACAGCCCTATTAATGTTACAGGAGATATAACCTATGGAAATCCAATTTCTGTCATTATTCCGTTTACCTTGGCAGACAAAACTTTTACGATCACATGGAATTGTAGTAATGAGCTAACGTCTATGAGTGACACACTGGAAACATATGTCAAATATGACTGCTGGAAGCCAGGAGGGTACTTTGATGAAGAGGTCCATTACAGCAATACACCAAGAATAGAATATACAAATTTGAATTTTACGGTAGGCCCAATTTATTTCTATGTCCATGGGAGCAACATTGTTGGATTCCCAGAATCCAAGAAAACTGGAGGGAATCCTAGCAACTCCAGGCTAGGAAGGGATTCCTTCTGGATCATTCGTTATTTCTCAAGTACAATAGATCTTAATATATCAACCAATGCTACTGAATTACCGAAGGTATTTATGTCAAGTTTAACTTGATATTTTATTCGAAATTTAAGCAATAACCAGACGACAAAATTTCAGACTGCTCCAATTTCAAAGTAGTAACTAGTAACTAGTAACTAGTTGCATAAGAAATATTTCAGTTGATGAAATTAGTAAAGTTGCGGATAATGAAGAAATTGCTGGTAACAAGCAATTCGTTCATTTTCAACTATGTTTTTCCGAAAGTTTTTTTCTTGTATGGCTTAAATACGGCGGGAGGTTTTGGAAAGGGTTGATGTGAATTGTGAGGTTGATGTGAGGGGTGCAACCTGGTAATCTCGAGAAAACCATCAGGTAGAAAATATTGTGAGATAAGGAGAAATTGCTTATCACAAAAAAATCCTCCTTGTCTCACAAAGTTTTCCTGAATATGATTCTCCTTATACATAAAAATTAGGATTGTGTGGTAATTGGTTAAACAATCGTCAGACCGTGCATTTTTTGAAAGGACAATAGTTTTTAGCTCACCTGAGCACAAAGTGCGAGGTGAGCTATTGTGACCGGTCGTTGTCCGTCTGTCCGTCCGTCCGTCTGTCCGTCCGTCCGTCTGTCCACAATTTCTTTAAAAATCTTCTCTTCCTAAACCAGTAGGCCAATCAAGCTGAAACTTGGCAGGGATGTTCCTTGTTCTACAAAAGTTGTTAAAAGAATTTAATTCCGTCAAAAACTCTGGTTGCCGCGGCATGTGAAAATGGGAATCTAAAGTAAATCTGTTAAAATCTTTAAAAATCTTCTCCTCCTAAACCACCAGGCCAATCAAGCTGAAACTTTGCAAGAACGTTCCTTAGGTGAAGTTCTACAAAAATTGTTAAAAGAATTTAATTCCGTCAAAAAACTCTGGTTGCCGTGGCATGTGAAAATGGGAATCTTTAGTAAATCTGTAAAATTCTTTATAAATCTTCTCCTCCTAAACCACCAGGCCAATCAAGCTGAAACTTTGCAGGGACGTTCCTTGGGTAAAGTTCTACAAAAATTGTTAAAAGAATTTAACTCCGTCAAAAACTCTGGTTGCCTTGGCATGTGAAAATGGGAATCTTTAGTAAATCTGTAAAAATCTTTAAAAATCTTCTCCTCCTAAACCAGTAGGCCAATCAAGCTGAAACTTTGCAGGGATGTAAAAAGCTCCATTAGACCATGTTCAATAGTTTATAAAAAAGCTCCATTAGACCATGTTCAATAGTCTTTTCCTCCCAATCTACAATGTCTAAGGCATTCATATTTTGTATAAAGCATATCCAGATGGTTCTCTACCATGTTAGCTAAAATGTTAGCCCTGGGATAAAACATGGCACTGCCCCAGAGGTCAAAATTTTTTGAAAACGCTCAATTAGAGCAACATCAAATGTCTTCTCCTTCTGAAATATAAGGTGAGTGCATACATATTTGGTATGTAGCATGACTAAATAATTTTGTACTATGTAACAGGAAAATATGCTCTTAGGATAAAAACTGTCTCTGCTCCTGGGGTCGATAATTGCGTAAATTGCATTGAAAGAATTCTTCTTAAATATAGGCTCTAGAGCATTTACATTAAAAACAAAGGATAACATTATTGTTATCTACCATGTTTATATCCTTTTGACAAACATGGCCCTTCCCAAGGCATCAAAAGAGAGGAAAAACGCTTAATAAGAGCATGTTCAAATAGCTTCCACTCCTCATGTATAAGTTGTAATGTATTCATATTTTGATGTATAGTACATCCAGATTGTTCTCTACCAAGGTTGCTAAAATTACACCCATTGAAGTTGCAGACAGTAATTAGAGTTTGATTGAAATCTAAATACAAAGAATTTCAGGTAGAAAACACTGTGAGAAATGGATAAATTGCTTGTCACTCCCCTTCTCACTATGTATTTTTCAAACCTATTTTCCCTGAGGGTGACAAATTCTATGATAGTTTGGTAATGGATTAAACTATAAAGCCAAAGGCATTCATTATCATTGTAAAACATTACTGGATTGTTTTGTACAAAGCCCAAAATCTTATATATCTTTTATTTATTTTCTCAAGTTGTGTCTATTTTATACTAAAAAGTACTGTAATTTGGAGATGCCTAAGGTGAGCGATTTAGGACCATCATGGTCCTCTTGTATTTTGACATATTAGCAGTAGTTATAAAAGATACCTGTTGAACATGACAACAATCAACATGTACATGTATTCAGTCCAATAACATTAATCTTTCAGTTACGAGGAGACATCCAGTTGAAAACCCCAGCAGTCTGTGTTCTACCTGTGATATCATTCTTCACTGTGTACACACATGATATCGGAAATGGACAGGACACATTACTTACAAACGTTACAGAGCCAGACGCATTGTCCTATCACACATTTGCGGCGGACACCATGCAACCAGTATTACATCGTATCTACCTATACTCCGCATTTCCAGACCAAAAAGGTTCTCCAGTTCGAGGGGACTTTCTATTTGTCAAGTTTGTGCTACCAGATCTTCAAATATCATTGGTAGATGCCGATGGTGTCGACAATAACAAACGCAGAGTTATACAATCCCACAATGTTGTGTTTGACTCGCATCTCTCAACAGACCCGGGACAAAATCTTGCAAATGTTCCACCTGTTACTCGACAATGGACCTGCACAACCAGCCCGGATATTACCGATGAAGAAATTGAGATTTATTTTTTCTCTGGTAATTTTTCATCATCCACAAGCGATTGTCAACAACTTTTGATTGATTTAGGTAAGATTATAGGGGTCTGTAATTTGAGTCCCTACCAACTCATAGACCAATATTACATATTATTGGTATTTGAGATGGTAGTTACTCACATTACGGACCCCTATGGATAAGATTAGTCCAATATTATTTCAGCTTAGACACTGTATACACTGTTCCTTATGATTTTATTTTGCCTATTTTGGCAGTCAATATTTGTTGTGCCAAAATATTTCTATGTTTCTTGTCATGTTAAAATAGAAATTTCATCTAAACCCATTACCAGCCGACAAAATTTTAGACTGGTGCAAGTTCAAAGAAGCTGCAGACGATAATTTCAGGTTGATTCAATTTCAAAAGATTTTGTGTTTTTGGGACAAAAAATATCTTGAAATCATTTAACAAGCGATTTCATCATTTTCCACAAATTTTCCAAAGTTTCATTTTGGGGAGCGTCGTTCAAAATGGTGTAGAAAGCTAAGAATTGAAGACTGCAGACATTGAAAGAATAAAAAATACATAAAATAAGTTATTACCAATAGTTAAAAAAATTGAGACAACAGTTGATGGTCAAAATTAATGTTTTAAATACAGCTTACTCTAGCTATGGTTACGATGCTTAAGTCTCGAAACAACAAAAAAGTTTAACAGGAACGTAGGCGACTAAAATCGCACTCTTTGTTTAAATGGTGGATCCATGATTCCCACACGATCCCACTTTTTCTGCTCCTCAAGTAAAAACTTTTGGGAATATGGTGGCAAATGAAGAAAATACTTGATTTTTCAAATCCCATCAATCTAAGATTATCGTCTGCAGCTTCTTTTAATTTGGACCAGTCTAAAATTTTGCGGTCTGGTAAAAGGTTAACTTAATTTGTCAGTCAGTTTTGATCACCTGAGCAAGAAGTGCTCTGGGTGAGCTATTGTGATCGGTCATCGTCCGGCGTCCGTCTGTCCATCTGTCAGTCCGTCCGTTCACAATTACAAAAAAATCTTCTCCTCCTAATCTCAACCAAACTTCACAGATATGGTCCTTAGTTCATGCTCTTTCAAAATACTTCAAAGAATTGAAATCAATGAAGAACTCTGGTTGCCATGGCAACGGAGTGAAAAAACTTTAAAAATCTTCTCCACCCAAGCCCTAAGGCCTAAAGCTTTTATATTTGGTACAAATCATCATCTATTGACCCTCTACCAAAATACTTTAAAGAATAACCATTTTCTGAAAATCAGCCCTTTCCTTTGTGATCCCTGATTTTACTAAAATAAAGGAGGAAATCTTTGAGAATCTTCTTCTCCAAAACCATATGGCCAAGGGCTTTAATATTTGGTGTGTAATGATACCTATTGACCTTGTACTAAAATAAAGGAGGAAATCTTTGAAAATCTTCTTCTCCCAAACCATATGGCCAAGGGCTTTAATATTTGGTGTGTAATAATACCTATTGACCTTGTACTAAAATACTTCATAGAATTACTGTATTCTGAAAATAAGCCATTTTCTGCACAATCCCAGAAAGGAATAAAGAAGGATATCATGAAAAATTTCTCCTTCTAAGCCATTAGGCCTAGATCTTTGATATTTGGTATGTATTAATGCCTCTTGACCCTCTACTTATGTACTTCAAAGAATTACCGTACTCTTGAAATTAGCTGAAATGGTTTAATCTTTACTATACCTAGGATTAAAGGAGAAAATCTTTAAAGATCCCCAAATTGATTAGGAGTAGGGCTTTGATATTTTGTATATTATATCATAAAGCCTTAAGCCATCATACTCAGGGGAGTGATATAGGACCATCATGGTCCTCTTGTTTGATTTTCATTGGCAATCTGAGTTTTAGACTATCCCAAGCTAAACTCATTAACAGATGGAAGCATTTTGGACTGGTCCATATTTAAAGAATTTGCAGAAGAAAATTTTAAGTTGACAAAATTTTATTTTTTCAACTTTTGGGTAGAAAACATTGTGGAAAATGAAGAAATTGCTTGTTGCAAGCAATTTCTTCATTTTCCACAATGTTTTCCAAATTTCTTTAATTGAGGTTCATCAAAAAATGTCATTGTGTGGGAATGGGTTAAATGTTTCATTATCCCGGAAAACCTGCCTAATTGACAAAAAATGAGTCTTTTTCAATTTTAAAATCTGAAAACGAACTACATGTATCAGTACGAGTCATAACATGAAAAAACGATGTCATTATCTTAAAAAACTGACAAAATTAAAATTGTTTTATACTTTAACCTGTTACTTGTCAATTAAATTTTTGACTGATCCAAACTAAAAGAAGGTTGCAGAAGGCAATATTATAGTTGATTGAAAACTTCTATTTTGGGGTAGAAACATTATGAAAAATGGAGAAATTGCTTGTACTCATTATTTTCCAAGTTTTCTTATTAGACACGTGGCAATAATCAGGCAATTGACCAATTGCTTGCCCCGCTCACTTACTACAATTATATAAGCCCCACCCAATGACTCCAACAGGAAGTCCCACTTTGATTTTGAATGGCATTATTTGAAAATCTTATGGCAAGTAGCATATAACAAAAAAGTAGAATAGTTGATTGGCGACTTATACGTCGTAACTACAGCTTATACAATCTGTATTTATGGTGTATTAGTCACCAACAAGGTTGATAAAAATGGCAGCCAATGTCGGAGATCAATTCTCATTTCTTGTCTCAATGAATGATTTCATTGGTCGACTGATTATTTGGTTGACAGCCTCGATTGGTCAATTACGACATCATCAAAATATTCGATTTTTCAATTTCAGATAAAGTAACATCATTTAGTCAGATATTTTTGGTAAACAAATCATATTTCATGAAAACACACATGATAGGGCCTAATCACACTTACCCATCTATCCATTGTGATTATTGCAGCTGGGTCAACAACAATCGAATATTACAGTTTTCCTGGTGAAACCTTCATTTTGGGTCAATGGTATGTGTTCAAGTTGATATTTTCCAGTGGGGATAGAAGTACAACAAAGTCGGTGGCAATCAAAACGTCTGAATTACCTCAGATTATTGCAGAACAAAGGTAAGTTTGGTTAACATCATTGACCTGCTAAATAAGTTGATATCGCCAGAAGTTTATTACAATGTCAAACATGTTGTTGTGTAAATGTTAAATCTATTTATTGATAAAAAGAAAGATTAGACACAATTTATGACTGTTTTTCTTGAGTAAATTTGCCATTTAAATCATCTTTTCATGTAGGGGTAAAGTTAGAGCCCCCGGTGAGGTTAAATTTATTGTGTGAACCAAAACTTTGAGATATATAGACAGATTTTTTCTTTTATTCATAAGTATATTTGTTCTAGAAGTATAACCTTTGAGGCTATTCAGGCCAAGTACAAAGTTATTTGCAATGTAAATGGACAACCCTTCCTGGATTTTAACTTTTTCTAATAAAGAGGAAAATGCTCTAAAAGCTTCCAATCCTAAACCACATATGGTGTGACTGATTGGTTGGTCTACCAGTCTATGGCTTTGAGGGATGGCCCTTTTTTTAAATATTGTCTACTCAATTTTTCTTAACCATTTCCCACATGATGACTCCAAATTGAAAGGAGTTGCAGACGATAATTTTGTGTTTGTCAAACTTTTGATTTCTTTAACTTTCTGGGTAGAAACCATTGTTGACAAGCATTCTGAAGTATTACATGACAATACCAAGTCCCCTACCGGCTTTATATATATCCCTAGAGCGGTATATTTTTTGGGTGGTAAAGGGGTTACTACCCCTCCAAAATATTACAGTTGTATCAGATTTTATGAGCAATTCTTAAACACACACACGTACACACAAACATAACAAATAGGGGTCTCTTCTTGTTGTTAGCTAAATTTTTAAGTCCAGCATCAGTATTTTCCACAAAAATCAATGGACCAGAACCAAACTTAAACTTGTACTGTAACTAATTGATACAGACTCACATACCAAAAATCAGCTCAATATCTCTGAGGGTTAAGAAAAAAAGGCATGAAAACTGAAATTTCTTGGTAATTTTCTTAGTCCAGCATCCGTATCTTCCTCAAAAATCAATGGACCGGAATCAAACTCGAACTAGTTCTGTAACTCATTAATGCGGACTCACATACAAAAATCAGCTCAATATCTCAGAGGGTTAAGAAAAAAGTCCGGAAATCAGAAATTTCATGGTAATTTCTAAGTCCAGCATCCATATCTTCCACAAAAATCAATGGACAAGAACCAAACTCGAACTTGTTCTCTAATTCAATCATGCCGACTCACATACAAAAATCAACTCAATATCTCCGAGGGTTTAGGAAAAAAGTCCGGAAAACTGAAATTTCTTGGTAATTTCTAAGTCCAGCATCCGTATATTCAACAAAATCAATGAACCAGAATCAAACTTAAACTTGTTCTGTAACTAATTGATACGGACTCACATACAAAAGAAAAAAAGTCCAGAAATCTGAAATTTCATGGTAAATTTCTAAGTCCAGCATCCGTATCTTCCACAAAAATCAATGGACCTGAACCAAACTCGAACTTGTTCTGTAACCCATTGATACGGACTCACATACCAAAAATCAGCTCAAAAATCTCCCAGGGTTAAGAAAAAAAGTCCGGAAAACTGACATGTCCGGATTGATAGACGGCCCGACCGACAGACGGACAAACAGACAGATGCACGGAGCGCAAATCTATAGTTCCTTTTGGCTTTCATCGGTAGGGGACTAAAAATGAAGAAGTTGTTTCCACAATGTTATCCCTTATTGTTTTTTTCGGGTTGTCAGAAAGGGTTATTGTTAGGGGATGGGTCAACTATGTGGATCCGATTCAAATTTCACATGTGCACTCAGTATAAAACAAAGCTTTGTGTATTTAATATTAGTTACTTTCCATATACTTTCATTGTTATATGATTATTTGTTAAAAAACCTAGAAAAAAGCTTTAGCCTTTTTTTCTGTGACATGCAGCCATTAGCATCTAGTTGGTTTTGCCTTCATAAGGGTTTCAATAGACAGAGGTTCTGCTAGACTGAGAGTCACACATGAGAAGACAGGACTTTAAAAATCATCTAAAGCAAACCCCATAGCCATAGTCAAAAAACTATTCAGTATTGAAATCAAGGACTCCTAAACCATAAGCATCATACTCCCTTAAGACACTGACTTATGAGTCCTTAGAGGCTTTGACCCAACTGTATTGATGTCAGACTGAAAGACTGCTTTACCAATGCTAATAACCAATTGACCAATCACCAACTCCACATATTTAATCCATAGGCCAAGCCCATAGTCTCCAAACAATAGAATAGTTGGTTGGGGACCTAAACATTGTAACTACAGCTTGAACAAGCTGTAGTTTAATGTATTAGTCTCCAAACCAACAAAAATGTTTCACGGCGGCGGCAAATATTGGAGTTTAAATCTCAGTCCTGGGCTGAATGCATGATTTGATTGGTCGATATATTCCTTGATTGACAGTGGCGATAGGTCAATTACTTGACAACAAAACTTCAGACTGGTCCAAATTCAAAGATCTCACAAAACAAATTTTAGTTGATGAAATTTCAAAAAAATGCCACATCATGAGAAGAAAACATTGTGGATATTGAAGCAATGTGCTTGTACTTACAAGCAATCTCTTCATTTTTCATAATGTTTCATAAAGCTTATTTTTCTTTTGGGCTTCAAAATGTCTCATTGTGTGGGAATATGTTAACTACTTTCTAGAAAGAATCTTATCCCATATTTGTCCCTCTTGGAAATTTCACAAGAAAGGGACATACCCTTCAACACAATGAAGTATTGCAAGCTCTTTAAGAATGTTTCTCATCAAATTCAACGCCAGTGGACATTCAAATTATCATAGCCAAGGCTGCCATGAATTGATTGTCCAGTGGCGATACTTGCAAGTTACTCATTTTTGTTGAAATAAATCCATTACTTCCTTATAATCAAAGGACTGAAGAACTGAGAAGTTGGAATGAGCTGAAAAGGTCATAACTGTGGAATTCTGTTCAAATTCATTTATTACTTTCCGAGTAAGCCTCCCTCCTTTAAACTTAAACCAGCACTGTTTACTTCACAGGAATGAGAAATGTTGAAATATGTAAGTGTTAGATGGTAATGGCCATCATTGTCCTATTCTTTGGTTGTTTTTTATTTCTAGATGCCGTAAAAGTTGTTTCAATGGAACTGGTGACATCATGAAGTTGATAGTGAATGACTTGAATGTTGATTTGGTTATACCAGGAGGAGTGTCTGGCCTTGATATTTCAAGTCTTACATATAATTGGTCACTGCAAGTGTTTAATGTTACAACATCAACATTTTCAGATGTTTCTGATGTAATAGAAAATAGAGGTAATTTTCTTTTAACCCATTCCAACACAGCGAAATTTTAGACTGGTCCAAATTGAAAGAAGCTGCAGACGACAATTTCAAGTTGATGGAATTTTGAATTCTTTAGTCTTTTTGGATAGAAAACATTGTGGATAATGAAGAAATTGCTTGATACAAGCAATTTCTTCATTTTCCACAATGTTTTACAAAGCTTTTTTCTTGAGGGGCTTAAAAAGGAGGGATTGAGTTGGAATGGGTTAACCCATTACTAGACAACAAAATTTTTGACTGGTTCAAATTGAAAGGAGTTCCAACGTGATCCTGCTTTTTCACTACCCTCTAAGAAAAAATCTTTCAAAAACATCATGAACTGTTCAGACATTTAATTTGCTTGTAATATATTTTGAATTTCACCCACTTGAAATTTTTTGTCTTCAAATTCTTTCAATTTGGACCAGAATGAAATTTGTCAAGAGGCAATTGGTTAATTATTAATTACAGCCCTATGGCAGTGTATATTGTGACAATAGAACTCTTATTTTAACTCATTGCCACTCAATGAAGCCTTTTGATGCCTCTGGAAAAAAAAAAATATTTGGAAAACATTGTGCAAAATGAAGAACTTGGTTGAAGCAAGTAATTTCTTTATTCTCAACATTGTTTTCTACCCAGAAAGTTGAAAAAATCTAAAATTTCTTCATTGTCCACAATGTTTTCCAAAACTTTTTTATTGAGATGCTTAAAAGTGGAACTGAGTTATAATGAGTTAGATAGCATGCTTATGAAAGAGTTCACTGCATGCATATGGCATAGGCATTCAATGGATTTAGTTGTTAAGCCTCCAGCCACAGTTTGCACTCGTTGAATTTTGAGACAACCTCAAAATTTTGTCTGTTATCTTAAGCTATCAAAGCTGACGCTTTAATAGCTAAAAGGTGCTGGAGACTGATGTAATTTTTTAACCATTTTTGAAAAATGATAAGTCAACCTGCTGAATCTAGACGAATGATTTGTCAATACTCACCATCAGCTTATAAGTTATCTATAAAAATCTCATTTATCAAGTGATATCACATTTAGAGAAAGTTTCATGTCCTTGGTTAGCTAGTCCAGACCTGTAACCCTGGCCAAGATTAATCCTTGTCATTCTAAATAAAATTCTCTGGAGAAGGGCATTAAATTAACAGGGGTGAAAGTGCTGAAAACACTAATTTTTGATAATATTTGTTTTGAAAATTTATCTTACAAATCGGTCTGGCTTAACCCATTCCCACACGATAAAATTTTAGACCTATCCAAATTCAAAGTAGTTGCAGACGACAATTTAAAGTTAATGAAATCTTTAAAAACTTTGTCTATTGGGGTAGAAAACATTGTGGAAAATAAAGAAAGAAATTGTTTGTTACAAGCAATTTCTTCATTGTTAACAATGTTTTCCAAAGCTTTCATGTTGAGGGGTGTTTAAAAGGGTCATCGTGTGAGAATAGGTTAAATGGGACAAATGGGTGGTGTACCCTAAGATCAGACTGCACACATATGCTGGCTGATCTTGTCTATACCACCTGCCTAAACAGGGATGATTCGAATTTGGCATAACAAGGGTTAAATCCCTTGATTAACCCATTACCAGACCAGAGACTGTTCCAAATTGAAAGGAGTTGCAAACAACAATTTAAATGTCATAAAAATTTAGATTTTTTCAATTTTCTTGGAACAAAAACATTGTGCAAAATGAATCAATTGCTTGTTACAAGCAATTTCTTCATTTTACACAATGTTTTCCCAATTCTTTTTCTTGAGGGGCGTCCAAAAGCGTCACTGTGTGGGAATGGGTTAATTTTGTCCTTTATTATGTTTACAGCCTTGTCTGGAGTACAAGTGGCTAAGAGTGTTATTCAAAACCTGACAGATGAAGGATTCAGGTATTTTCAATTGTCCTGTCTCGCAACAGAACCAAACCATGAGGACACTCCAATATCCAAACAGTTTGTCTTAAACTTGCCGCCCTATGATGGGACGTGTCAGTTGGTATGGGAGGCTACTAGTAAGTATCAGCTGTCAATGTCAATGTCTAAATTTCTTATCTGTTTAACCCATTCCGACACAGTGACGGTTTTGGACGCCCCTCCAGAAAAATGTTTTATAAAACATTGTGTAAAATGAAGAAATTGCTTGTTACAAGCAATTTCTTCATTTAACACAATGTATTCTACCTAGAAATGTAAAAAATCCAGAATTTCATGAACTTTATATTGTCATTTACAACTTCTTTAGACTTGGACCAGTCTAAAATTTTGCTGTCTGGTAATGGGTTAAGATAACAATTTAAAAGATTCAGCATTCAAGGTTTAATTGTGATGCCGTTCTAAGAGCCTATACATTGTAAATAGTATCAGACTTAACCATTGATTTATTGAGCATTAATATGATATTCTAGTTATCATGTGGCATGAGTTTATGAAATTAATCAATAAAATTGATTGATCTATGATATATAACAAAGCATGTAACTCTGTATGAAAATTGAAATAATTGTATACAATATACAATCATGTAATGTCATCTTTGCAAATAGGGATTACTCTAGGTATCATCTCATTTGCGTAGATTATGTTAATTAATGTAAAATCACCTGGAGTTTGGAATTCCCATGCCTGACTTGTCTGACATAAGCTTTTCTAGTTATGGCCAAGTAATTTTTCAAGGTCACTTGTCCAGGAACAAATAAATACCTGGGCAACTTTTGGAATGGTCTAATATCCTCATGGTTGTATTGAAATGTTGAAAATATTGTTGTAAATGAAGAAAATGCTGGACTCATCCACAACTGCAACATTTTCTCAAAATTTATCTTTTCATGTTTTGCAGAAAAGTTCTTTTTTTTCTGGACAAGAGGACAGTCATCTTTTACTGGTCAAAATCTATATTTCCACATCCCTGATCATCTGTGTAATATGAACCAAAAATTTTAGACTGTTCCAAATTGAAAGGAGCTGCAGACAACAATTTAGAGTTGATGAAATTTAAGATGTTTGCAACTTTCTGGTTAAAAAAACGTAGTGAAAAAATGGAGAAATTGCTTGATTCAAGCAATTTCTTCATTTTACACAATGTTTTTAATTGTTTTTCTTCAGAGACTTCAAAAAGCTTCATTGTGAAATTTAAATTGTGAAATTTAAGAAGTTTGCAACATTCTGGGTAGAAAGTGTACTGAAAAATGAAAAAATTGCTTGATTCAAGCAATTTCTTCATTTTACACAATGCTTTTCAATTGTATTTCTTGAGAGACTTCAAAAAGCTTCATTGTGAAATTTAAGATGTTTGCAACTTTCTGGTTAGAAAACATAGTGAAAAATGAAGAGATTGCTTGATTCAAGCAATTTCTTCATTTTACACAATGTTTTTCGATTGTTTTTCTTGAGAGACTTCAAAAAGCGTCATTGTGTGGAAAAGGTTTTTATCACTTCCACCCTGTAGGTCATATCAATCTGTCTTCTTTGTTCCTTAAGATGCCCCTGTTGGGAATGATGAAGTCACTGCCGCAAGCAATGACAAAGTTTGTATGCAGTGCTCTGGCTGGAAAGATGAAGGAAAGAACGCAGAGAGGGGTCCTCAGGATGGAGCAGGTTCCCTTATGTACGAGGTTAAACAGTATTTTCTACTAGAAGATAATACAACTGATTCCACAACTGCTTCCATTCCATTAGCTTTTACTGGTGAGCGGATTGAATCATCTAAATGAAAAAAATTCAAATTCTTACGGAACAAAGTAATGAACAAGATCATGTGAGATTGCATGGAATAAACAATATAACTTATTACCAGACAATAAAAGATTAGACTGTCCAAATTCGAAAAAGTTGAAGACGACAACTTTAAATTGGTGAAACCTTCATCTTTTAGGATAGAAATCATTATGGATTACTGTTTGTTCCTAGTAATTTCTCGATTTAAGACTATGTTTTGCAAAGCATTTTTAGAGAGGTGTAAAAGGAGGCCAGAAGGATTGTGGGTAAGAGTTAAGAGTTAACTGAAGGCCAATTTGTAGACTCATATGAATTTAGAGAGCGCGATTGACAATTAAAAGCAAGTTTGAATGAAAATGAAATATTAAATGAGGTAGGTGAAGGAAATATTCCAAAAGAAGAAATTGCTTTTAACCCTTGTCATGCTAAACCCGGAATATTCCGGTTTCGGCAGGAGATGAAGACCAAGATCAGTCTGCACATAAGTGTAGTCTGATCTTGGTCTACACCTCCTGCTTGTACCTTTTCTGTCAGAGTTGATTATGAAATTGATTTCTAAAAAAAAATAGTTATTTTTGAACAACAAGTCCTATCAGTACTTTCAGTCCTTTGATTTTACATCAATTTATACAGCATGACAAGGGTTAACATTCACTCCTCAATTTTCAGGTATTAGTACTCAGTGAGTTATGAAACCAGGAAAGGAGAGGTTGACTTTTGTACAAGAATTAATGTTTTAACCCTTTACCAGACAGCAAAATTTAAGACTGGTCCAAATTGAAAGATATCGCAGACCAAAATTTAAAGTTTATGAAATTTTATATATATTAAACTTTCTTGGTAGAAAACATTGTAGAAAATGAAAAAAATGCTTGTATCAAGTAATTTCTTCATTTTCAACAATGTTTTCCAAAGCTTTTTCCTTGGCGGCGTCTAAAAGCATCACTGAGTGGGAATGAGTTGAAGGAAATTCATTGAGTTCCCTGATTTTCTATTATTAAATTTAAATTTTAATTAGCCAATATCATGCAGCATAAAATCTTTTTATCAGAATTGCATTAATCCTTGTCATGCTGACTGATATCTTTCCAGAATTTAATTAAAATCAAAGGGCTGAAAGCACTGGTATTACTTGTTCATTGATCAATACATCTTTTGAAAATTAATTTCATGAACAACTCTGGTTTGAAAAGAAAAAGCAGGAGATGTAGACTAAGATCAGACTGCACTTATGTGCAGACTGTTCTTGTCTACACTTCCTACCAAACCCAGAATATTCTGAGTTCAGCATGACAAGGGTTAAATTCAAAGGGCTTCAAACACTGAAAGATCTGTATTATGGGTCAGAATTTTTGTTCATTAATTCTATTTATAACATTGACTTGAAATGTCATACATATGGTGTAGACTAAGATCAGACTGCACATAAGTGTAGGCTGATCCTAGTCTATGCCTCCTTCCAATGCCGGAATATTCAGGGTTCGGCATGACAAGGGTTAAGGTAAACTTTTAAGAAAATATGGAAAAAATCTTTGAAATCAGATAAGCTCTTCAATAGTTGCAATTTGTCATTGCATAAAAGCTGTATTGACCTATTTCCACACAATCCCACTCATTGACACACATAAAGAAATAAAATCTTCTTAAAACAATGTGGATAATGAAGAATTTGCAATTTCTTCATTTTCCAAAATGTTTTTAACCACAATAGACAAAAGAAATTCAGATTTTATTAACTAAAAACTGTTGTCTGTAACTTCTTCTAATTTGACCAGTCTAGAATTTTGTTATCTGATATCAACTTTTTACGATCATTATTTTTTGTTTCTATAGCAAATAGTAGAAACTGTTTTCCGCTCTCATTAAATACGACAATGCTGAACTACATTACGCTGATTGAGGCCCTGGTAAGGGATGAGTTTTCAGAGCCACCGGCAACAGTGGGAATTTATGCTAAGGTAAAATTGTTTCCTTGCTTAACCCTTGTCATGCTTAACCCGGAATATTCTGGTTTGGGTGGGAGGTGTAGACCAAGATCAGCCTACACATAAGAGCAGTCTGATCTTGGTCTAAACCTCCTGCTTGAACTTTTCCTGCCAGAGTTGTTTATGAAATTATTTTCTAAAAGAAATATTGATTTTTGAACAAGTTTTATCAGTGCTTTCAGCCCTTTGATTTTACAGCAATGCAGTAAGTTAATTCATACAGCATGACAAGGGTTAATATTAATCCATGCTAGACAACAAAATTTTAAACAGGTCCAAATTGAAAGATGTTGCAGATGACAATTTAAAGTTGATGAACTTTTAAAAATCTTTGTCTTTCTCATGAGTAGAAAACATTGTCAAAAGAAATTTAATAATTTTCCACAATGTTTTCCGAAGCTTTTTTTCCTGTGGGGCATCAAAAAGTGTGATTGTGTGGGAATGGGTTATGCTACTCAATGGTTAAGCATAAAGCTCCTGTCCTTTTGTCCATCCCTTCATCCATCAAAAAAAATTTCTCTTCTGTCCATTTATGTTATACTTTTTATGACAAAGATTTGTTGAGGGAGCATAATATGTCTCCAACAGCTCTTGTTACTAAAGATATTAACATTAAATAGGAATATTATGATCAGGATGGTTTCATCTAGTTTTTATTGTCGTCTGCAACCTCTCTCAATTCGGACTAGTCTAAAATTTCAAAAAACAGGAAGGGAATGTATAGACACTTAAAACAGTATCACAATTAACCCTTTCCCGTTTTTTTAAATTTTAGACTAGTCCGAATTGAGAGAGGTTGCAGACGACAATAAAAACTAGACGCAATTTGAAACGAAACCATCCTATATGGTACAAAATATTGTGTAAAAAGGAGAAATTGCTTGTTACAAGCAATTTCTTCTTTTTCCACAATGTTTTCTCAAGTATAAAATCACAGGAACATAAAATCCCGTGTTTGAACAGGAAAGGGTTAACCCTCAAACATGAAATATTAACTTATTACCACTCTACAAATTTTAGACTGGCTTAAATTCCAAGAGAGTTTAGATAACAGTTTCGAGTTGATCAGATTTTAAACCTCACAACTCTTGAAAGAAAACAATGTTTAGAATAAAGGAAATTTCTTATAATAAGCTATTTCTTCATTGTCCACATGATTTTCTCAATTGGGATTGTATGGGAACAGGTTAAGGTAAGATTTTTGTCCAATTTATTCTTGCTTTTTAGCTTTTCTTGTACACTATCAAGCACAAAACAGTGGAGAATCAGGCACCAATTCATATGAAGAAAGTTTCAGAATATCTGTTAACCCAGATCCAGACCACAAAACTGTAGACTGGTCAAGATTCAAAGAAGTTCAAATGAGGATTTATAGTTGATGAAATTTTAAATTCATTTATCTTCATTTTTCACAGTGTTTTTTCAAAAACTTTTTTCATTAGAAGTGTCACAAAGCAGGGTTGTGTGGGAATTAATTAACCCATTTCCACAGAGTGACAGCCTCAAGGAAAGTGATTTGAATACATTGTTGAAAATAAAGAAATTGCTTGTAGCAAGTAATTTCTTCATTTTACGCAATATTTTCTATCCAGATAGTTGAAAAAATGTGGAATTTCATAAACTTTAATTTGTTTTCTGAAACTCGATGGATCAGTCTAAGATTTTGTTGTCCGATAATGGGTTTATCATCAGTATAAATACCGTAATTTTATGTCTCTATGATTTTGTACTTAAGAAAACATTGTGGGAAAAGAAGAAAATACTTGTAACAAGCAATTTCTTCTTTTCCCACAATATTTTCTGCCCAGTATGTTGGCCACTTTTCAAATTGCACTCAATTTTAGTTGTCGTCTGCAACTTCTTTCAAACTGGACATGTCTAAAATTTCAAAAAACAGGAAAGGGCTAAACAAGAGTTTGATAATTGGTATTTCAGATAAAAGCCCCAATACAAGCAGGCATCAATGGAACAGAAGGTGAAAAACAAGTGTTGGCATTTGCTGCAAGCTTCAATATGATGTTGGATGGTGCCCTTGCAATTAACAACACCCAGTCAATAACATCTGCTATCTCAGCTGGTGGAAGTGTTGTCAAAATTGAGGTAAGTTTGTATTTTGGAAGAGTTTTACATGAAGTGTGTTTCATTATAATTTTTGACAATACTTCCAAAATCAACAAAACCCAGTCCACCAGGTTTACTATCTCTGTAGGGGGAAATTGCAATATTACTGAAGATTTTGGGGCTTCGCTATGCATCTTTAAGAAATGAGCCAAATTTTCCTTAAAGAATACCATCTTTAAAGCTCATTTTCAATTGGTGATATTGAAAATCCTGAAAAATTAATTCATCATTTTCATGCTTCTACATCAATAAGATAAGGGGCATATTGTTTTACCACTGTCTGTCTGTCTGCAAATAATCTGTCTATGTGGCAACCTCCATATCTCTACAACCCTTGGGCAAAATTATATGAAACTTGAAACGTGAATTCCATATGATATTGTGCTAATCTTTTTTTCCCAGTTTTTGGATAGCTCCAAGGTCAAGGTCACAGTTCAAGGTCAAATATTAAAATTGACTTTGTTCGCAGGATAGTTCCTTAAACTATAGATTGATTTCAAAATAACGGTTGGTCGATCGACTATTTATTGACAGAAGCAATGAATTACATGTATTTAGAAGACAGCTCATACCTTACCCCTTGCAGTCAGGATGCAGTCTGAACTTGGTTTAACCCATTCCAACTCAGTGACGCCTTTAGATGCCCCCAAGAAAAAAAGTTTTAGGATAGTTCCTTAAACTGTAGATTGATTTCAAAATAACGGTTGGTCGATCGACTATTTATTGACAGAAGCAATGAATTACATGTATTTAGAAGACAGCTCATACCTTACCCCTTGCAGTCAGGATGCAGTCTGAACTTGGTTTAACCCATTCCAACTCAGTGACGCCTTTAGATGCCCCCAAGAAAAAAAGTTTTGGAAAATATTGTGGAAATTGAAGAAATTGCTTGTGACAAGCAATTTCTTCATTTTCCACAATCTTTTCTACCCAGACAGTTGAAAAAATACAAAACTTTGTAAGCTTTAAATTATAGTCTGCAACTTCTTTCAGTTTAAGCCAGTCTAAAATTGAATTGTCTGGTAATGGGTTAATACACCTAATTCACCATCTCAAATGTCATTACAGGGTCTGGAGCCTACAACCCCTGTCACAGTGCCTGAGTATGAGTTTGTAGCATTTTTGACAGGAGGAGAGCCTACACCAGATCCTACACTGCTCGCAATACAAGAGGTAACTGTCATTTGTTACTTATTATATCAGCTTTCTATTTCCTATTTTTCAAAAATTTAGACCTATCCAAATTCAAAGGTTTTGCAGACGACAATTTAAAGTGGATTTAATTTGAAAAAATAACCATTCAGTAGGGTAGAAATATTGCCAAAAAAGAAGAAAATGCTTGTTACAAGTACCGGTAATTTCTTATTTTTTCTAGAACTTTTTCTCAAATTTAATAACACAGGGACATAATCAAAGGACTGAAAGTCCTGAGAGCAGTTTTGCTGGTTAATCAGTAACCGTGCTAAACAAAGCGAGCATGTTTCATCGATATGAGTAAGTAGATAGTACACCTAAGTAGGAGGAGCAGCTGGAGGCTCGATAAGGATGTAGTGGTAGTACTGGTGTGTGAACTACCAGGAATCCATGGTTAGGAGCTCCAGCCGCCCCGATATAACTGAAATACTGTTAAAAGTTGCGTTAAACACTATTCAATCAATCATGACCCCATACTGTTTTCCGAAATCCCTATTTTGATTTAATCACAACTTTTTCTTCTTAAGTGCGTGAAAATTTGTGGTTGTGTGGTAAAAGGTTAAATGATACAAGGTAAAGAAATCAAAGCTAACATTCAATTCTTTTTTCGTTGATAATATTATTATCACAATTGAAGTACTACAAGTCCGTTTCAAAGATTTAGTCGAATTCGAGAGGTAAAAGGTCTTTTATTCGATGGGGTTAATAGGCGCTTGATTTGCGGCTTTTACAGGGTTTTAACTTGTTACATATACTTTGTATACGGGGTGTAAATTTGCTCAGCCCTGCCAGGTCAAAACACCAGCAGACAGTTTACATGTATTTGTTTACTCCACTGGCCACTGACCTAGATTCTATCTTGAAACGCGAGGAAATTATTTCTCTCATTTTGACAATTCATTAGATAATTTACCATGGATATATTAAGTCAAAGTTTTAAACCATTTTCCTGGATATTCATGACTAAAAGGAGGCTGTTTGCATTCAGCAAGTAAGTTATTTTCTTCATAAACGTTGAAACAAGATGGAGGCATTCACATAGATTTTCACTTCAAGTTTATGAGCATGCATGGAAATGAGCGGAAATGTGTGAGAACTTGTTTCCGGTTGATCGACATGAAATACCGGTTTTTCCTTAAAAAAAACGCTAAAAACCAGAGATTGAACAGGGGAGAGCTATATAGTTTCCATGTAATTATAAAATGGTGACAGGTATATAGAGTTACCTAAAGGTCTGTGTGTGAGGTGGAGGTGGTGTGTGTGTTTTAGTTTGTTTGTTTGAATGGGGTTTTATGCCGCTTTCAACAATCTCTCAGTTAATGGATTCCTGGTATTTCTCACATCAGTACTACCATTACATCCCTTCCTAGCCTCCAGCTGCTATCCCACATAGTTCTACGATTATCGACCCATTGGTGAGAGACAAATAGTCGGAAAGGATGAGTGCCACCATGGGGGATCAAACCCGGGACCTCTAGATTGACAGTCCGACGTGCTACCAACTGGGCTATGATGGTGGCTTTTGTGTGTTAGTGTCTAATTGTTGTTCGGAGCATATCCTCCACATTAAGCCTTTCCTGCTCTGCAAAATTTTAGACTGTCCAAATTCAAAGGTTAGGCAAACAAAAATTGAAAGTGGATTTAATTTGAAAAACTATCATTCTTTAGGATAGAAACTATTTTGGTAAAAGAAGAAATTGCTTGTTACAAGCAATTTCTTCTTTTCCCACAATATTTGTTTTAGTATAAAATTACAGGGACATAAAACCAGAGATTTTACAGGAATGGGTTAATAGATGGATTTCAAATAACTTGGAACAATGGTTCCCCTTGAAGAGTACTACTGTCATGCATAAAGTTCTAGTGGTTACTCCCAAGTTCAAGGTCACAACTGAAGGTCATGTAACAAGCAATTATGCATCCGCATCTGTGACACATTTCTAGTCTTAAAATATTTTCTACTCAGTATTACATTTAGTTTACAGTCTAGAATTAGATTTTGATTTTTTTTTTCAACTTCTTTCAATTTGGACTGGTTGTAATAATTTCACCAAACCAGTGAAATTATCAAAATTATAAACTCATTATTTTTGTAGATTAAGTCCTCAGCCTTTGTTAATTTTGAACTGATCTACATTTCATCTCTAACACACCAAGACACAGATGACATCATTAGATTGCCATGTACCAGTAATTATCATTAGAATGACATGCTTTTAGATATTTTGTTTGAAAAAAATCACATTTTATTATAAAGAAATGGAAGAATCATTGTTTGTTTGTTTGTTTATATTAACCCTTTCCTGGTTAATCTCTGGTTTTTACGTCCCTGTGATTTTATAATTGAGAAAACATTGTGGAAAAAAAAGAAATTGCTTTTGACAAGCAATTTCTTTTTATTCCACAATATTTTCTACCCTGTTGAATGGTTATTTTTCAATTAAAATCAACTTAAATTTTTGTCTGCAAAACCTTTGAATTTGGACAGATCTAAAATTTTGCAAAACAGAAAAGGGTTAAGGTCAATATGTCTTAATTTCGTGAACAAAAGCTCTGCCTCAAGTGAAAATCTAGCTTTTGTTGTTAACTAATTGAAAAATTAATAGATCTTACACTGAAAAGAATGAACCTCCATTTCGTTTTTAACCAATTCTCACACAATCACACCTTATTTCACTGCTCCAGAAAAGAGATTTGGAAAACATTTTTGGCCATGAAAAAATGCATGTTCAAAACAATAATTTCATGGTCCACAATGTTTTTCGTCCAAAAGTCAAAGTTTTTTTCTTCAAATTTCATTTATTTAGAATTGAAGTCTACAACATCTTTGAACTTGGACCAGTCTAAAAATTTGCTGTGTGGTAATACATTAATAGGTAAATAGGTTAACCCATTCCCACTCATTGACTCTTTTGAATGCCTCTCAAAAAAAACCTCATAGGATAACATTATGGGGAGTGATGAATTTGCTTGCAACAAGCGTTTTCTTCATTCAAAAAATGTTTTCTACCTAGAAAGTTAAAAGAAATGTAAACTTTCATAAACTTAAGGTTGTTGTATGCAGCTCATTTCAATTTGTACCAGTCTAAAATGTTGTCTGGTAATGGGTTAAGATAATTATTGTATTTTGTCATTCAGTTGAAAGTCTATCTAAATTTTCAGGTTAATTTGAATTTGACCGTCGCCCTGTCATCAGTTTCTGTCACTGATGCCACCGCAGGTATTCAAGTAACAGGTGCCCTTCAGACACTCAGCTCCGGTCCCACGGCTAATATGGACCTGGAATCAAAGGTATGGAGATTTTCATTTACAGATTGTTATTGCCTATCAATAAATCAATTGACCAATAGAATCAATCATTTAGACTTTAACCATTCCTACTCAACACTTTGTTTTTATGTCCCTGTGATTTTGAACTAGAGAAAACATTTTGGGAAAAGAAGAAATTGCTTGTAATAAGCTACTTATTCTTTTCCCACAATATCTTGTGATAACCTGTAGGTTGGTTATTTTTCGAATTACACTCACTTTTCCTTGTTATCTGCTACTTCTTTCAAATTGGACCAGTCTGATATTTTGAAAAACGGGAAAGGGTCAATGGTAATATGTTAACTTTTGATGTCAGCATAAATGGTGTAAATACAGCTAACTAGAGCAGAAGTTACTACGTTTAGACCACTGCCCATTGATTTGAATTTTATCTTATGTCCATTTCCTTATATTTAACCTATTCCCACAAAATCCTATTTTTGATGCCCCCTTAAAAAAATGGAAAACAGTCAAGTTGCCTCATGTGAGGTCAGTTGGCGTGGCTTGCAATCAATTGTTTATTCATCATTGCTTTAACAAGGAAAAAGAAGAAAAAGATGTGAAAATCAGAAAACACCAAAATCAAAGAATTCTAATAATAAGCACATAAGTTTAGATATTAAAAGCACCTTATTTTGATTTTTTTTAACTGTCTTTGACCCCAAATAAACAAGTATAATGACAAAATTAGCAAGGTTGAGAACTGTTGAACAATACTTTCTACCCTACTGAATAGATATTTTCCAATAATATCCACTTTAATTTTCACTTACAAAACCTTTGAATTTGGAAAGGACAACAAAAAATCAAAACAGGAAAGAGTTTACCCATTACCACATAGCAAAATTTTTAAGTAGTGCAAATTTGAAAGAAGTTGATGAAAACTAAAAGCTCAAAAAAAAAAATTCTCATTTTCCACACTATTTTTCTCAATCCTTTTTCTTGAGGGCCATTAAAAGCTGGATTGTGTGAGAATGGGTTGAGATGAGAACAAAAAAAAATCTTTAAAATTTGTCCATTAGATATATTGGTAACATGAATATTTGATTTTGATTTCATTGGAAAATCCCCGATGACATTTGTGAATTAGCTCTTTTAACATTCGAGTGATTTGCACTCTACAATTGATGGAAGGATAACTCTTATTACTGCCACACTATCTGTAACAGAACTTACCAAAAAGAACTGCTTCATCAAAGTGCTTTGAATATACTTTCAACCAAATTAAGGCATCATTTTGTTTGTACAAATATCTAATAACAGGTTTATGAATAGAAGTTAGTATACTTTAACCCATTACTACACAATGACGCTTTATGGTGCACTCCAAGAAAATATATTGTGAAAACATTGTGTAAAATGAAATAATTCCACTTGAAACAAACAATTTCTTCATTATCCACATTGTTATCTACCAAAAAGTTGAAGAGATGTTAAATTTTATAAACTTTATATTGCCATCTGCAATTCCTGGTTAATCCCTGGTTTTTACGTCCCTTAGATTTCAAAATTGAGAAAACATTGTGGAAAAAGAAGAAATTGCTTGTAACAAGCAATTTCGTCTTTTTCCAAAATATTTTCTATCCCACTGAATAATTGTTTTTCAAATAAATTCAACTTTAAATTTACGTCTGCAAAACCTTTGAATTTGGATTGGTCTAAAATTTTGCAAAACAGGAAAGGGTTACATTTGGACCAGTCTGAAATTTTGTTGTCTGGTAATGAGTCAACCAATTAAGGACAACACTTTTTCAGACTGATCCAAATTGAAAGACATTGCAGACAACAATTCAAAATGTGTTTAACCCATTTACAACAGAATATTGGACTAGTCCAAATTCAAAGAAATTGCAAACAATAATTCTACACTGATGAAATTTAAGAATAAAATGTCATTTGGGTAAGAAAATACTATTGATAATAAAAACATTGTTTATAATAAGCAATTTCTGCATTGTGTAAGTTATTTTCAAAACTCTTTTTTGAGGGCTGTAAAAAGAAGGATTGTGTGTGAATGGGTTAACCCTTTCCCACGCATCAAAATTTTAGACTGGTCCAAATTGAAAGGAGTTGCAGACGACAATAAATAGTTTATGAAATTTTAGATTTTTTCAACTTCCTTGGTAGAAGAAAACATTGTATGAAAATGAAAAAATTGCTTGTTACAAGCAATTTCTTCATTTTACACAATGTTTTCCCAATTGTTTTTATTGAGGGGCACCCAAAAGCATCATTGTGTTGGAATGGGTTAAAATTGCAAATGGATTCCAAATACAGAAAAAAAACACATTTTGTTTCCTTTTATTGCGTTTTAGTATATCATGAATACATATATTTGAGTTTTTTTCAAAATATGATTTATTGCTTCTAAATTTATTACAGAACACCTTGGTTTCCATATTTGCCTCGGTCACAGCCAGTACCTCCACATTGAATTTGGCAGAACCGTCTTCTGTAAATCTAATTACATGTAAGTATATTAAACCCATAACCAGATGGAAAAATTTTAGACTGGTCCAAATTGAAAGGAGTTGCAGTTGACAATTTTTTGTTGATAAAATTTTAGGATTTTTCAACTTTCTTGGTAGAAAATATTGTGTAAAATGAAGAAATTGCTGTCCCAGTTGTTTTTCTTGAGGGGCATACAAAAGAGTTATTGTGGGAGAATGGGTTAACCAATTACCAGACCACAAAATTTTAGACCGGTATATATTCAAAGATGTAACAGATGAAAAGTTTTAAATGATGAAATTTTAGAATTTTTATCCTTTTGGATTGAAAACATACTGGATAATGAAGAAATTGCTTGTCTCAAGAAATTTCTTCATTTTACACAATGTTTTCAAAAGCTTTTTTTCCTTGGGGTGTCAAAAAGAATCATTGTGTTGGGATGGGTCAAGTATTTTAATTATTGGCTATATGGAGTTAATCTATTACCATACAAGCACGCATTCTTACACTTTGGAAAACATTGTTAGAAAAGAAGAGTTTTTGACAAGCAGTTTGTTCTTTTCTCATGTTTTCTACCTCATATGACCTTACCAAACCCTACTTTGTTTTGTAGTCTGCAACCTTATTCAATTTCGACTAGACTAAAATTTTGTCTTAGGGAATGAGTTAAAGACTGAGGTTACCTTGAATAAATTTTCAGAGAATATATTGTGGTGACTGGTGAAGGTAAACATGTTCTCCGTTATCAATATTTAGTGCAAATGAAACAATATCAGAGTGCAAAATTGTATGCTGGTCCAAATTGAAAGAAGTTGCAGACAACCAATTAAAAGTGATGAAATTTTAGATTTTTTCAAATTTCTGGTCAGAAAACATTGTCAAACATGAAGAAATTGCTTGTTGCAAGCAATTTCTTCATTTTTCTCAATGTTTTCCCTATTGTTTTTCTTTCAGGGCATGAAAAGGCATCATTTCTGGGGAATTGGTTAAAATATCTCTTTAAATTTTTATTTTTAATTCTTTATTTTTTTCTGCCAAGTTTTTCATGATATTTTGTGGTATATCTCTGGGCCATGAAAACTGATGAATGGTTGAGAAAGGGGATCAGGATGCTGATATCATTAATTTTTTAAAGAGATATTGACTTCGTACGAGTAAGAAAGATTGATATTTACCAAGAAAATCCCCAGAGGAGATGTTTACATTGGTCTCATTTTAAGCCTGATAGATCGACTGATCAATTGGCAAGTTACTAAATCTTTAAAAAGATAAAATGTTAGAGAGGACAAATTCTACAATTTCATTGTCTTAAATACTGCCTTTTGTAACAAAGCCTCTATCATGGAAGATGTTTTTTGAAAATTTTAACATATATGATATTTTTGTTTTCAAAGGTGCAACCTGCACTAGCTATAGAGATAAATCTTGATGCATTTTGAGAGAGGTTTCTCATTATTGGGCTGTAAAATTTTCTAACATGCGGTAATTGCAGACAAGCTTTTCATCTGTATGTGTCCTCTTTTTAAAACAATAATTAACTCATTCCCAAACAGCAGAGTTGTAGATTGACCTAAATTCTAAGAAGTTGCAGAGGACAGATTCAATCGAGAGAATTTTGAATACTTTTGTCAGTTTTGGTAAAAGACAAGGATGAAAATGAAGAAATTGCTTGTAAAAATCATAACCACAGGTTATTCAATCTGTAAGTCACAAACAAACCATTTTACTTTTTTGTTACTAGTTACTTGCCATTAACCCTTGTCATGCTGTATAAATAACCTTTCTCAAATGCTGTCAAATCAAAGGGCTGAAAGCACTGATAGAACTTGTTGTTAAAAAATCAATATTTCTTTAAGAAATCAACTTCATAAACAACCCTGGCAGGAAAATTACAATCAGGAGGTGTAGACTAAGATCAGCCTGCACATAAGTGCAGTCTGATCTTAGTCTACACCTCCTGGCAAAACCGGAATATTCCGGGTTCAGCATTACAAGGGTTAATATTGCAAAACAACATACTACCTGTCGGTGATCAGAGGGCAAGACGTGTCATCTATCAATGAACTCTTGTCATGCTGAATAAAATCCTTATACAGAAATGCATTAAAATCAAAGGGCTGATGACACTGAGGGTCTGGTTGTCAGGGTCAATATTTAGTTTAAAAATTGATCTTATGGACAATTCTGGCTTAAAGAGGACAAACAATTGGTGTAGACTATGATCAGACTGCACTGCAGGCTGATCTTTGTCTATACCTCCTGCCAAAGTAGGAATATTCCTGGATCAACATGACAAGGGTTAATTTTACTCAAATTCTTATATTCCAGCCCTTGTTCAAACTCAAGGTTCTATGGGAAGTATGCTAGTGAAGGAAACACTATCAAGCACAGCTGTGGTATCCAGGGATATATCATCTGCTGAGAAAGAATTCTCAAATGCTAACGATGATGAACAGGAACTGACGGACGATACCAAATTCTTTATAGCAGCACAAGAGCAGAAATTTGTTGAATTGCAGTGGGATGAAATTAAAAACACGGTTTGTGAAAAGTTTAACCTATTCCCACAAAGTGATTTTTTTTATGCCCCTGAGAAAGAAGCTTCAGAAAGCTTTGCGAAAAAATGAAGAAATTGCTTGTTTAAAGCAATTCCTTCGTTATCCACAATGTTTTTACTCCAAAAGACAAAGATTTTTTAAAATTTTATCAACTATAAATCGTCATCTGCAACTTATTTGAATTTGGACCAGTCTAAAAATATTGCCATTATGTTGACAACTAAGGTTATTTTGAGCTCTATTACAGTTCTTTTAAAGCATGAAAATAATCCAATGTAAACACAAAGCACATTGACAGAATTTTCTACAGTTTGTTTTGGGATTAATCTATGTATACAGTCCCATCCAAGTATATTTAGATTGTTTATAACAAAGTACCATTTAATTGATTAAATGGTGTTTTAGTTGATTTGTCACCTTAAACATAGTAACTACAGATCATGCAAGCTGTAGTTACAGTGTTTAGGTTGCCAACCAACCATTTTTAAGTTATGTTGGATGTTACTTGCTAAATATTTTGCAAAAATAATGTCATTAAGTATTGATACAGGACTTACTGTTGGATTCAATGGATGTGGCCAGTGGAGTCCGTGGGTGGGCACTTATTGGTCAATTTTCTTCCCTTCCAAGAATATGTAAAAGCATGTATATCTAAACCCCTCATAAAGTTCTAATTTGTAATTATCATCCTATGTGCAGGGATTTTCTTTTCTCTATTTTTCAGTCTAAAGAATTAGAAAGAAAGTTCTCAGCATTAACAGAAACTGTTCTAGATAGTACAGCACTGACTATTTCTGTCGGGGTTCAGATGACATATGGCGAAGGTTCAGATACAATTGCAGTAAAGAAGAACAAAGCATCTGATTTTGGTAGCAGTCCGATTGTATCCTTGAATGTACAAGTATTTGTTGAGTTTCAGAATACTAATGCAGAGGAAGACATTTCAGTTGCTGTAAGTATACTCTATGTATGTCATCTTTTCTCACAAAATCCATTTATGAAAAAGGACATCTTGGGCAGGCTATCAATTGAAGGATGGCCGGTGTCATTAAAATAAAATAGCCCATTTGAATCATTCAGTTAGACCCAAAGTAATACATTTGATATTTAGCTCGACTATCTGAGGAATAAGGGAGCCATTCCTGTCACCTGGGCGTCTATGTAATGCTTTGGTTAAAACTTACATACAAGTGACACATCTGGGTTTCTACTAATGCTATTGCTCTGAAACTTTGCACATGCTTTGGTGGCAATGATATCAGCCTCTAGACACAGATTCATTACAATTACATTTATCATAGTGAAGTTTTAACCATTTTTGGACTTATTGGTTAATTTTTACATGCAACTGTCATATATCTTGATTAACTCTCTTCCTACAAATGCTTTTGGTTTGAAACTTGGCATGATTCTTTGTGATGAGTATATCATCTTCTAGGCAAAGATTAATTAATCAGATATTCTCTTGGGACTTAGAAACTCTTGGTTAGATATTACATGCAACTGTCATATACATGTGTCTTTAATATCTCTCTTTCAAATGATGCTATTGCTTTGAAACTTTGCACATGCTTTTGTGACAACTGCTTCTTCTTCTGGGCAGAGATTTCAAGAAGTTTTTTTGCCATATGTTGACTTCAGTCGTTTTTCCTATCCTATACTAAGAAAAGTCGAGCCTTGCTGTCCTCTGATAGCTCTTGTGTTTTATACCTATGAACCTATGATCCCAGGGACTTTATAAGCTAGTTTAAATCCTTTACTGTTTTTCAAAATTTCAGATTTGTCAAAATTTAACCCTTTCCTGCACAATCCCTTGTCTTTACGTCCCTGTGATTTTATACTTGAGAAAATATTGTGGGAAAAGAAGAAATTGCTTGTTACAAGCAATTTCTTCTTTTCCCACAATATTTTCTAACCTATATGTTGCTTATTTTTTAAATTGCACCCACTTTTGAATGTCGTCTGCAACTTCTTTCAAATTGGACCAGTCTAAAATTTTGAGAAACAGGAAAGGGTTAAATGGGTAGCAGACAAAAGCATTCTAAAGTAGGTACAATTCAAAAAGTTACCATCATATATGGTAGAAAATATTATGGGAAATAAGCCATTTCTTCATTTTTACACAATTTTTTCTTAAGTTTGGCAACACAGAAATGTAGAAATCAGAGATTTTATTAGAAAAGGTTAAATGAAAATATGTCTTTGATCAATAAAATTACTGATAATCTTCTTAACCCTTGTCATGCTGTATAAATTACCTCACTGAATTGCTGTCAAATCAAAGGGCTGAAAGCACTGATAGAACTTGTTGTTCAAAAATCAATATTTCTTTTAGAAATCAATTTCATAAACAACTCTGGCAGGAAAAATACAAGCAGGAGGTATAGACTAAGATCAGCCTGCACATAAGTGCAGTCTGATCTTAGTCTACACCTCCTGCCAAAACCGGAATATTCCGGGTTCAGCATGACAAGGGTTAAGATCTTGTGCAGCCAGATCAGTCTTTTTCATGCAGTCTGTTGATACACAGAGGCTCAAAGCTTCTTAACCCATTACCAGACTCGAAAGTTTAGACTGTTGCAAATTCAAAGAAATTGCAGACACCAGTTTTTAGTGTATGAAATTCCCAAAATCATAGTTTTTTTAGATAGAAAACATTGACGATAATGAAGCAATTTTTTCATTTCCTAATTTTGTTCCAAAAGTTTTCTGTAGGGTGTGTGTGTGTGTGAGGGTGTGGATCTGGTGGAGGGGGTGCGTCAAAAAGCAGGATAGTGTTGGATGAATTAAGAAAACCAGAGATACTTTAAATTCATTGTGATAATGTCAAGATTAACTAGTGATTTGTACACATATTTGTAAAATTGCTTGAAATATGTCATGCACTTATTCATTTTGTATTCATCAAGATAACCATGTTTTTTATTTAACCCTTTCCTGTTTAATCCCTGGTTTTTATGGCCCTGTGATTTTATTCTTGAGAAAACATTGTGGAAAAAGAAGAAATTGCTTGTAACAAGCAATTTCTTCTTTTCTCACAATATTTTTTACCATGTTTGCTAGTTTCTTTTCAAATTGCACTCACTTTTAGTTGTTGTCTGCAACCTCTTTCGATTTGGACAAGTCTAAAAACTTAAAAAACAGGAAAGGGTTAAATGTGGATTGCAAGTCAAGTGAGCAATATAAGACCATCATAGACCTCTTGTTACAATAACACAGGTTACCAATACATCTTTCTTTACAGCTTTCCCACTCCAGTAATGTACTGAATTTAGACAGCTCATCTCGTGCTGCAGATGCACAGGGTCAGATGAAATTTGTAACCAAGACAGACGCACAGATGTCTTCATTTAAAGCTGTAATTCAGGTAAAGCCAACTATATTGTGATTTGTTACAAATTTAACCCAATTTCTTGACAACAAAATTTTAGACTGGTCTAAAATAAAAAAAATCACATAAGACAATTCAGAAATCACCTGATTTTGAAAACTTAAGGGACAAATAGGGTAGAAAATGTTAAAAAGGAGAACTTATTTTTAAAGGATTGTTAGGTAATGGGATAATGAGTATTTCGATGCTTCAGCGCGAAACAGTTGTAACTGCCTATATGTTTATAGGCAGTTACAACTGTTTCGCGCTGAACCAACGATTTGTTCTCATTGCCCTAAAATTTAACACTGAAGTATATACTTTTGATGAAAGAGAAATTGCATGTAAACACTAATTTTATCTTTTCCTGCAATGTTTTCTTCCATAAAGTATAAATGAACAATCTGCAACTGACTCCTCTTTTTCCACAACATTTTGGTATTATCACTGCCACAGAAGACTATCGTTTAATCCATTATTAGCAAACAAAATATTAGAAAAAAAATCAGACGACAATTATTGATATGAAGTACGTTTCTTGAATTTTAAAAAATGTTTGTCTTTGAGAAGAGAAAACATTGTGGATAATGATAAGCAATTTCTTCTTTTCTCACAATAGTCCATAACTATATTCCATTATCAGTTAACCTATAACCACACAAGAACATTTAAGACTGGTCCAAATTGAAAGAAGTAGCAGATGACAATTTCGAGTTGATGAAATTTAAAAAACGAATTATCTTTTGGGACAGAAAACCTTTTGGATAATGAAGAAATTGCGTCATTTGTGGAAATGCAGGATTGTGTTGGTATCATTTTATTTAAGAGATGAAGAGAATATTTTTTGTTTTCATGGAGGTATGAACAAAAAAAAACTAATCACAATGTATGAATTTGCGAAGCAGATTCATACATTGTGTGATTAGGTTTTTCGGTTTATACCTCCATGAAAACAAAAAATATTCTCTTCATTTCTTATAATCTAATAGCATCGAGCAAAAAAAACAAAACCTTTACAAATTTTGATACCTTTTTGTAAGGGACTATTTTGTGCGGAAGCATACAAAATCAATGCGTGATCAAAATTTTGTTCATGGAGTTATGAACAATTTTTCTCGACCAATTGGAACGTTAGTTTTTGATAGACGAAACTAAAAATTAAATTATATTTATTTGAGAATGAGGCAGTTTTTCACGTTTCAGCTGGAACCAGTCAGTCTCACCACAGTCATACCAGTTATCTCCTCACTAGATGCTAGCAGGCTATCCTACCATAAAGTACTGTTGAAGAGTGCCGATGACATGCTCTGTGTCACTGTTCAGCCAACATCCCCAGACATAGCACACTACGTGGTGTGGATTAATAAGCCTGACACTGTAAGTTTGGTCTTAATGTAAGTCGGCCCTCTTCAAAATAACACTTGTTTCATGTCCCATTCTTATACATGGCAGAAACATTCAATAAAAAGAGAAATGTTTTGACAATCAATTGATTAACTCAAGGTTAACCCTTTCCCGTACAATCCCTTGTTTTTATGACCCTGTGATTTTATACTTGAAAAAATATTGTAGGAAAAGAAGAAATTGCTTGTAACAAACAATTTCTTTTTTTTTCACAATATTTTCTACCCTGCTGAATGGTTATTTTTCAAATTAAATTCTGGTTAAATTTTCGTCTGCAACACCTTTGAATTTGGACTGTTCTTAAATTTTGCTAAACAGGAAAAGGTAAAGGTCAAAATTCTTTAAATGGGGCGTAACAGCATTGTAAACCCATGTTGTATGAAAATGTTTTCTTAATAATTGGTCACTGGTTCATCCCAAGCTGCGGCATATATCTTTTCTGACATTTGTCTCCCACCAATGAGTAGATAATCATAAAACTATGTGGGATGAGCAGCCGACTGCTCAGAAAGGATGTAGTAGTAGTACTGGTGTGAGTAATAACAGGAATCCATGGTTAGGTGCCCTAGCCTACGCAATATGACTGATTTACTGTTAAAAGTGGCGTTTAGCACCATTCAAACAAACCGAAAATGTTTTCTACCCTATATGACACTTATTTTTCAATACACATTTGCACCCATTCTGATTTCTCTTCTGCATCTTCTTTTGAATTGGACTTGCCCTTTTTTTATCCATTTGCCATGTAATTGTTAAAGGGCATATCAAGTTACCTTAACAAATATATGCAGTTGATCCTTTTGATGAGTATGAGTATAAAGTGAAATGTTTAATTGGATACTCTCAAGGTAAAAAATTATAGCTGAAGGTCAAATTGATAGATTGACCACATCATTTGTTATCAGAGCATATCTTCGACATTTATGTATAGATTTCAAAACACAGCACAGTTGTTTGCCTTGATATGTTCTAGTGTCATGTAAAATGTTTGTTTGGATACTCTCAAGGTCAAGGTTACAGCTGAAGGGCAGGTGAAAAAAGACTTATTCCAGGGAATATCTTCAACATCTATTGATGTATAGTTAGATTTCAATTACAGGGTTAGCACTGACTTGAAAAAAGGTGTTGTCATCACTTTTGCCAAAATAAAAAAGTTTTGGCCAAATGGAGAAAAGTTGGTGCCAAATTGAGAAGTTGGTGCCAAAGTTGAAGATTTTTTTTTACTGCACTGTTGTATAATAAAAAATATGCATATTAAACAGATTGTTTGTAAACAGGGTCAATCATTTGTAATTTTGCCTTAAATGAATGTAGCTAAGTCATACACCTACATTGATTTTACTCATCTTTAATCAGTGTTTCAGTACTTTGATTATAAGGAAATAGTAATAAATCTTGTGAGATATGTTTGATTTAATTTTGATAATAAAATAATCTAATTTAAAAAAAATCGGTATAAGGTTGAACATTCTTGGGTACAAATGAAAAAAAATATGGTTTGTATGCTTTTAGGACAGTAGAATTTCTAAAATTTCTGTCAAATTGTGACAAACTACCACTATAACTATCATCAGTTGATTAGAATTGGTGGCCTGTTTAATTACTCTTTTCTCAAAAAGAGCCAACTTAGGCATAATAAATAAGGTCTACTGGCATAATAAATAAGGTCTACTGGTCTTTTAACGGATAGCCATCACCTAAGAAGGTTCATACGGTCATCAATATTACCAAAATCAGGCTCACAACACAAAATCAATATGACCCATACCCACCAATGAGCGTATTTTATTAATCTATTTGGCTGTCAATCAGAACTGTTATTAAAATTTGGTATTGTGTTGGTCTTGTGACTGACTGGATGACATAATTGACCTGATAAACAAGCCTTTGAGCAATTATACACACTTGGCCCTCGGACTTGTGAAAAGTTCTTTGGTAAAGGTCATAAACTTTATCTTGTTCTCATTCCAAATTGAGTATGATTCATTAGAAATGTCTGTTGTGTCACTTATACTCTGAGCCACTGTTGAAATTACATTACAGTATTTTTCTTTTCTCTTTAACCCATTCCCACACAATGACGCTTTTGAACGCCCGTTTACATGAAAAATTTGGAAAACATTGTGGAAAATGAAGAAATTACTCTAAACAAGCAATTTCTTCATTTTCCACAATGTTTTCTAACCCAAAACACAAAGATTTTGAAGATTTCATTAATTAAAAATGTTGTCTGCAACCTCTTTGAATTTGGACTAGTCTAAATTTTTATAGTGTGGGAATGGGTTAAGTGAGATGACTGAAGGCAGTGTTAGCAGAAGTATCAATGTCTGTGACACATTTCTTGATGTTTTTTTTTAATCTTGTAATGGCTTAACCCTTTCCTGATTAGTCCCTAGTTTTTACGTCCTTGTGATTTTATAATTTTGAAAACATTGCGGGAAAAGAAGAAATTGATTGTCACAAGCAATTTCTTCTTTTTCCACAATATTTTCTACCCTACTGAATGGTTATTTTTCAAATTAAATCCACTCTAAATTTTTGTCTGCAAAACCTTAGAATTTAGACATGTCTAAAAATTTTGCAAAATAGGAAAGGGTCAATAGTTTCATTGTCTTAAATTATGATAGGACACAGAAACTCTTCTGTCTGTTACAGTCTCATCTATTTCAATTGTTTATTGTTTATTACTTGTTTACAGTCTGGCGTCTCCAAAATAGATTTTGTTGCAAACGAAATAGCAAGTGTTGAAAATGGTTTCTCTGTTTGCTTCTCTCCTGTAAGACGAGGGCCAGATGTTGGTGGGTGGAGAGTTGGTGTCGAAGGTATCTTTTCAGGTAAGACAAGAGGCAACATATCAAAATGTTACATGTTAGGCAAAAAGGGACTCTCTGGACATTGAGAAAAGGCCTTTAGTTAGGAAAGAATAACAATATGTCAATTAAGAGATGAAGAGAATAGTTTTTGTTTTCATGGAGGTATGAACCAAAAAAACTAATCACACTGTATGAATACCTCCATGAAAACAAAATGTATTCTTTTCATTTCTTATAATTTAATAGCATTGAGCAAGAAGAACAAAAGCTTTACAAATTTTGATACCTTTTTGTATGGGACTATTTTGTGCAGAAGCATACAAAATCGATGCGTGCACAAAATTTTGTTCATGGAGTTATGAATAATTTTTCTAGACCAATCAGAACGCTCGTTTTTGATAGACCAAACTAAAAATTATATTGTAAGCAAATGTTCAAAAACTAGTTCAGTCTGCATACGCCACATAATGTGAAAGGAGTTGATAATGATAATAATAAAGACTTTATTTAACGAGACAGGACAGTTGGGATTACCCGGTCTTCCCTGTGAGCTTCTTAAATATGTACAGAGATTTAACATGTGACAATAAAATCAGACAAAGACATCAATGATATGAAAAACATTTAAATGTAACATGGTTATGTGAAGTTATAGACTTTCCTTTGTTGATGTAGTAAAACAATATCTTGAAGTTTTACACTTATACTGATCAGTATTAATGATGAGTTTCAATCCATGACATGATGATGCTCTCTGATGCCCTGAAGAAATACAATCCTGAAAAACTTTGTGAGAACAGGACAGTCACTCATAACAAGCAGATTTTCCTTTTCTCATAATTTTTACTACCCTATTTGGCACAATTTGAACTGTTATCAACAACATCTTACAATTTGGACCAGTCTAAAATTTTATCCTCTGGTAAGGGTTAATACATATGAAACAATAACTGTACAAGTCAAGTTAAGGTATTGGTATTCAATGTGTTTTTCCCACCATAGTTCCACCAACTTAGATAGGATGCTTTGAATTTATGAACATTTTCTGAGTTTCTTACATAAAGAGGAATCTGATTCCAGATCTTTGGACCAGAGTATGCTATTGATTTCCTGTAAAATTCGATTCTTGGCTTTGGAATATTCAGAGCTGAATGTGTGTTTGATCTTAAATTTCTATTTGTTGGTTCAGTAAAAAGGTTTGAAATATAGGTGGGAAGCTTTACACTTACTGCTTTGAACATAAAAATAGCTTTTTTGAATATTATGCGATCATGAATTTTTAACCAGTTAAGTTCATTGAAGAGTTCCTCACTGGGAGTATCAATTTCTTTTTCTAGTATGATCCTTGCAGCTCTTTTTTGAAATTTATACTGTCTGTCTAACAGTAATGACCCACAATTATCCCAGATTATACAACAATAATCAATATGAGGCAGAATGTAGGCATTAAAGAAAACCTTTCTCACATTGATACTTAAGTAGTTTCTGATTCTAAGATGAAGGTACAAGGAAGAGGTACATTTTTTTAGAAGATTTTCGTGTGCATTTGAAGGATTTGCTGGCTGCGCCCACTGAACTCCAACTGGAAGTCCCACTTCAATATTCAATTGCTTTATTTTCAAAAATTCATGGTCAGTAACATCTTAAGGGTAAAGCTGTTGGTTGGTGACCTAAACATTGTAAATATAGCTTGAATAAGCTGTAGGCACAATGCTTAAGTTGCCAAATAAAATTGCTTTACGTTAATGTCGGCCTGTGTCGTATTTCAGAGTACACTTCCGGTCTAAATGAATGATTTGATTGGTTGATTGTTTCTATTATTAAAAGCTGTGATTATCAATTTTTGTAGTTCCTTAAAGTCCCTTTTTTGTCTGATTGGTAACAAACACCTTTGTTCATGTCCTGTTAAGTTGTATTTTAGTGTCTGTTTCTCATCCTATGTGTGGTTTAACCCATTCCAACACAGCAAAATTTTAGACTGGTCCAAATTGAAAGAAGCTGCAGACGACAATTTGAAGTTGATTGAATTTTAAATTCTTTTGTCTTTTGGGAGAGAAAACATTGTGGATAATGAAGAAATTGCTTGATACAAGCAATTTCTTCATTTTCCAAAATGTTTTCTAAAGCTTTTTTCTTACAGGGGGTGAAAAGGAGGGCTTGTATTGGAATTCCCATACAATCCTGCATTTTAACGCCCCTAAAGGAAAAGGCTTTGGAAAACATTATTGAAAATGAAAAAATTGCTTATTAAAAGTGGTTCTTTCATTACCCACAATGTTTTCTACCCCAACAAACAAAGATTTTTCATCAACTAAAAATTGCTGTGTGCAGCCTCATTTAATTTATACCAGTCTAAAATTTTGTTGTCAGGTAATGGGTTAACATAGCTATGATATAACACCAAATAGGGTAAGACTCAATTTCTTTTCATATCAACGATACCTTACAATTTAAAAAAATCAGACTTGTATTGAAAACATTGCTCAAAAAGGAAATGTAATGCTTAGCTTACATTAGGTTTATTTAATTAAAAAAAAAAAAATCTCACTTAAACACTAGTAAAGTTATGTTTGTTTAGCCTTTTCCTGTTTTTCATAATTTTAGATTAGTCCAATTTGAAAGAAGCTTTAGATGACAATTAAAAGAGGATTCAGTTTAAAAAGTAGCAAACCTACAGGCTAGAAAATATTGTGAGAAAAGGGTAAATTGCTTTTTACAAGCAACTTCTTTTTTTTCCCACAGTGTTTTTGCTAAATCAAGGGATAGAAAACCATGGAATTATGCAGGGAAGTGTTAATTGGTTGATACAAAATCATTTAGCATCCTGATTTTGATGTTTCACTATGTCAGTAGCAATTTTTGCTCTGTTGTTTAACCATCCAGCAAGATATTTAAAAGTCTGTAAGGGTTTCATCCTCATGTATTACCCATTCCCACATAAAAATATTTTTAGACTAGTCCAATTGAAAGGAGTTGCGGACAACAATTTAAAGTTTATGACATTTTAGATTTTTTCAACTTTTTGGATAGAAACATTGTAGAAATTGGAGAAATTGCTTTTTGCAAGCAATTTCTTCATTTTCCTCAATGTTTTCTCAACCGTTTTTCTTGGGGGGCATCAAAATTGTGTGGGACTTGGTTAAGAATATTTTTGGTGGTAAGTCAATGCACCATATTCTGTTTACGGAATTGCTTTTTTTTATAGAAGAAGAGTAGATTTTATTCCTAGGTATTCCTTGTTAGTAGAGTTTTAAGCAGATGAGAAAATTATTGTGTGTGGTAAAAAGGACTAGATCTTTTGTATGCCTAATGATCGATTTTTTTTTCATTGCAGAACAAAGAGTGGATGCTTATAGACATCGAATAATATATATAGCCTTTATTATTTTTCAGAATGATAAATTTAAGTACAAGTTTTGGTAAACTACCAAACACAGATTCTTCTTTTACAACAAAACTGACAATCCTCTTCTTGCCCCTGTTCCTTCAATTTTTCCTGGAATATTGCAACTTTTTTCAAGCTATCCCTGCTTTCTTATTCATGATTTCTTTTCATCATTTTAGCCCTTTACCATATGAAAAAAATTAGGTTCAAATTGAGAGAAGTTACAGATGACAATTTTTAAATTAGTAAAATTTGAGAAAATGTTTTTAAAGGTTGATTACATTGAAGACATCAAAGTAATTGCTTGTTACACGCTATTTCTTCAATGTCCACGATGTTTTCTCAATGTTTTTTGTCTTTTCATTATTTCTCTGCACTTCATTCTTGAAACTTGTAAAAAAGTATGATTTATTGGTAATTGATTCTTTAAACTATTCCCACACAGTGGCGCTTTTTGATGCCCCTCAAGAAAAGCAATTAGGTAAACGATGTGTAAAATGAAGAAATTGCTTGTTACAAGCAATTTCTTCATTTTACACAATGTTTTCCACCCAGAAAGTGGAAAAATCTAAAATTACATAGACTTTAAATT
This sequence comes from Fragum fragum, assembly GCA_946902895.1. NCBI lineage: Eukaryota > Metazoa > Mollusca > Bivalvia > Cardiida > Cardiidae > Fragum > Fragum fragum. Next base: position 29,054,319 of record OX336365.1, read on the forward strand.
GTCGTCTGAAACTCCTTTCAATTTAGACCAGTCAAGAATTTTGCCATCTGGTAATGGGTTAAGTACCATAGTACTGAAATTTATACTTGTCCAAAATAAAAGAAGATTTTGCAGTCTGTGTTTGTTGAAATTAAGCACTAGGGAAGAAATTATTGTGAGAAAGAATGAATTTCTTCTTACAAGAATTTTCTCCTTTTCTCAGATGATTTTCTTGATATTACTTTTCAGGGCTGTCAAAACAAGGAACGTATGATAATAGATAAAACATATGAAAAACCATCTGAGCTTCATGCCCCCGCATCCAAAGATCAGGGGAATATTATTTTACCTTTGTCCATCTGTCTGTCTGCAAAACTTAACCAAAAAACTTATCATTGCCAATAACTACAAGCTTATTCAGGTTACAATGTTCATATTTGGCATGATGATACATCTCCATAATACGCATCTGCTCATGTCAAGGTAAAGGTCATGTGATAAGGTCAAGACCACATACCAAGGTCAAATGTTAAGTCCTGTTTGGAAGGGGGGGGAACATTGTGTTTCACAAACACATCTTGTTTTTTATGTTTAGAGGATGAAACATAAACTCTTATAGAACAAGATGTGTTTGTGAAACACGATGCCCCCGAAACAGGAATTCTTTAGAAACAGGTGATTTTTATTGTGTTTTTTTTCTTTGTTTTAGGGAAAAGGGTTTAAATTTTGACCTTGACCTTGTTGAAATGACCTTCCCCAGTTGCGCCTTGTTGAGACCTATCTTCATACCAAATATTAGCATTGTAACTTAATCAGGGTTGAAGTTATAGGAAGATGTTTAGTTGGCAGGTTAAGTTTTGCAGACAGACAGACAGACAGAAAGATGGTCAGACAGACAGACAGACGGACACAGGTAAAATAATATGCCCCCATTCTATCAATGCGGGGGCATAAAAACTTCTTGAAAATATATGAGTGAAAAATTCATAATACTGTATAATGTTTAATAATAGCTAGTGATTTCAAAAATTAATTTTCATTCATTATGATAAACCTTTGTCATGCTTAATCTCAAATATTCCTGATCTTGAAAGAGTGTGAGAGGTATAGACAAAGATCAGCCCACACACATGTGCACTCTGATCTTAGTCTACACCACCAGTTAGTCCCTTAAACCAGAGCTGTTTATAAGAAAAATTTCCAAAATGAAAGAGGTTACAGATGACAATAAAAATAAGATGCAATTCAAAATGAAACCATCCTATGAAATATTGAGGGAAAATATGAAATTGCTTGTTACAAGCAATTTCTTCTTTTTCCACAGTGTTTTCTCAAATATAAATTCACAGCAACATAAAATCCCAGGCTTGTGCAAGAAATGGTTAAGATACAATGTACTTATGTACTAATTGGTTAGGATAGCAGCTGGAGGCTAGGAAAGGATGTAATGGTAGTACTGGTGTGAGAAATACCAGGATTCCATTGTAAGGTGCTCCAGCTGCAATTTAACTGAAAGATTGTTGAAAGCGGCGTAAAACCCCATTCAAACAAACAAACAAACTAATTGGCTAAAGAGAGCGTCTATGGCCAAAATGATTATGGTCAAAAGGTCTTTGGTGAAAACTTCTATGGCCAAAGATTCGAACCCATTATTTTCTGCACATGTCTTGAAATCTTTTGGTCAAGAATAGGTAAATTTAAATTTCAAACACAGAGGAAATTCATGACCTCAATTATGGAATAATGCTGTCTTAGACCTGTATTTTCGCTCTCTCTCAGAAAACTGTTATATTTCATCTCAAAGCTTTAACAAATCAGTATTCAGTAATATCAATCTCTCTAAATTCTTTATGTAACAACTTATATTTAGTATTTATGATTTGGAAAAGTAAGACTTTAAAGCCATTGGCTTAATACCAGGTACCTTTATGCTTTGACCTTCACCTTTAGATTTAGCCTACTTCAAACCATACTCTCTAAACTTGCTTATATCTTCTAATGCTAATACCTAGGACCACCATTAGGTGATAAGTTTCTTTTTAGTTACCTTGACATTTATCATTAATGATAATTTAACCAATTACCAGACAACAAGAATTTTAGACTCATCCAAAATTTCTTTTGGCGGTGTCAAAAAGCATGATTGTGTGGTAATTCTTTAGAAACAGGTGATTTTTATTGTGTTTTTTTTCTTTGTTTTAGGGAAAAGGGTTTAAATTTTGACCTTGACCTTGTTGAAATGACCTTCCCCAGTTGCGCCTTGTTGAGACCTATCTTCATACCAAATATTAGCATTGTAACTTAATCAGGGTTGAAGTTATAGGAAGATGTTTAGTTGGCAGGTTAAGTTTTGCAGACAGACAGACAGACAGAAAGATGGTCAGACAGACAGACAGACGGACACAGGTAAAATAATATGCCCCCATTCTATCAATGCGGGGGCATAAAAACTTCTTGAAAATATATGAGTGAAAAATTCATAATACTGTATAATGTTTAATAATAGCTAGTGATTTCAAAAATTAATTTTCATTCATTATGATAAACCTTTGTCATGCTTAATCTCAAATATTCCTGATCTTGAAAGAGTGTGAGAGGTATAGACAAAGATCAGCCCACACACATGTGCACTCTGATCTTAGTCTACACCACCAGTTAGTCCCTTAAACCAGAGCTGTTTATAAGAAAAATTTCCAAAATGAAAGAGGTTACAGATGACAATAAAAATAAGATGCAATTCAAAATGAAACCATCCTATGAAATATTGAGGGAAAATATGAAATTGCTTGTTACAAGCAATTTCTTCTTTTTCCACAGTGTTTTCTCAAATATAAATTCACAGCAACATAAAATCCCAGGCTTGTGCAAGAAATGGTTAAGATACAATGTACTTATGTACTAATTGGTTAGGATAGCAGCTGGAGGCTAGGAAAGGATGTAATGGTAGTACTGGTGTGAGAAATACCAGGATTCCATTGTAAGGTGCTCCAGCTGCAATTTAACTGAAAGATTGTTGAAAGCGGCGTAAAACCCCATTCAAACAAACAAACAAACTAATTGGCTAAAGAGAGCGTCTATGGCCAAAATGATTATGGTCAAAAGGTCTATGGTGAAAACTTCTATGGCCAAAGATTCGAACCCATTATTTTCTGCACATGTCTTGAAATCTTTTGGTCAAGAATAGGTAAATTTAAATTTCAAACACAGAGGAAATTCATGACCTCAATTATGGAATAATGCTGTCTTAGACCTGTATTTTCGCTCTCTCTCAGAAAACTGTTATATTTCATCTCAAAGCTTTAACAAATCAGTATTCAGTAATATCAATCTCTCTAAATTCTTTATGTAACAACTTATATTTAGTATTTATGATTTGGAAAAGTAAGACTTTAAAGCCATTGGCTTAATACCAGGTACCTTTATGCTTTGACCTTCACCTTTAGATTTAGCCTACTTCAAACCATACTCTCTAAACTTGCTTATATCTTCTAATGCTAATACCTAGGACCACCATTAGGTGATAAGTTTCTTTTTAGTTACCTTGACATTTATCATTAATGATAATTTAACCAATTACCAGACAACAAGAATTTTAGACTCATCCAAAATTTCTTTTGGCGGTGTCAAAAAGCATGATTGTGTGGTAATGGGTTAAACAGATTTTTTGATAAGCACCTGATAGGAAAGGCTATAATGTCTTTTTTGTTGGAAAACATTGTGGATGATGAAGAAATTGCTTGTAACAAGCAATTTCTTCACTTTTCACAATTTTTTCCAAAACCTTTTTCTTTGTGGCATCAAAAAGCATGATTGCACGGTAATGGGATTTAACAGATTTTTTGACAAGCACCTATTAGGGAAGGCTATAATATCCGCAGACAATTAACTCTTGATAAAGTAGCAATGACTGTTTTTGTCAAGCCTGCTTGCGATGAGTGAGGCATAGATGTCACTAAGGTGTATGTGGGTTATTTAGTCTGTTAGTCCATCGGCGTCTGTCTGAATTTGTATGGACAATTACTCCTACATTTATGGATGGATTTCAAAATAACTTGGCACAAGTATTCTCCATCTTGAGTAGATGTGCCATTTTAAAGAATTTTTGGGATAGTTCAAATGTCGAGGTCACAGCTCAAGGGCAAACACTAAAATTGTGATTGTCAAGAGCATTTCTCCTACAATTATGGATGGATTTCAAAATGAATTGGCACAATTATTCTCCATCATGAGTAGATGTGCCATTTGAAAGAATTCTTTTGATAGCTTCAAGTTCAAGGTCAAAACTCAAGGTTAAACACTAAAATTTTGCTTGTCCTATGATGCCTACAAATCTTTGCGGGCTCGACAGCAGTTTTCCTGGGACAACCATCAAGTCCTTTAACAGAATTTTCAACTTTTTGAAATGGAAATTTTTACATGGATGCTTTGCTCTGTGAAAATGGTTGTGAGAGAACTTCAAGGTTTATTTTGTATGACAAATACTTTTTTCAGGGGATTTAGACAGTGATTCAACAAGTAGTAATGCTTCTTCTACAACTACTGGTAACATGATGAAATATTATCATTTGAAATGATGCCTTGTCCCTCTTTGTATATTAATTGGTGAATGGAAACAGACTTTTTGCCTGACACTCTCTGGCTTTTCTTGATGTACAGAGGGAATCATTATACCTTTTGCAATGATTTGTATTATGGACTCTTGCAATGTTTCTATATTGGGTTGTTTTTCAAGCCTCTTAACTCTCTTTAACCCATTCCCACATAATTCCTCCTTTTTACACCCCTCCAGAAAAAGGCTTTGGAAAACATTGTGGTATGGAAATAGACAAGAAATATATTCTGTGAAAGGTCTGTTACTGGCAAACATCCATGCTGTACTGAACTCCCTATCTGCCTTTTTAGAATATATAAATCTGCAGAATTCTGCTTCTATTTCAGAAAATCCTTGACTCTTATGAACCCCTGACTTGTGTTTTTCGCAAAATTGTATGATTTTCAGTCAAGCTTAATTGCCATAGCACATTTTTTGCCAACTATCTGGAATACCAGAAGAGTTGTACCTGGGGAAATGGAAGGAAATGAAAAATGGGACAAAAGCTACTCTGTGTTTTGATTTTAGTTTTGTTTTAATGATCCTACATTGTACCAATTTTTCTAGGCCTAAACTAGGAGTCTTGTTATCCCTTTATTCCTCAGAGGTTTGATGATACCAGTAGTTTTCTTGCATTGAAACTCATAATTTAAAACACACACCCCTTTCTTTTTAGAAAATAGTGATTCTAATAAAGGGCTGGCCATTTAACTAATTCCCAAATTCCTGCACTTTTATGACCTAGAATAATGAAGCTTTGAAAACATTGCAAAGGATAAAGAATTGCATTAAACATACAATTTCTTCATTTCCCACAATGTCTTCTACTCTAATAGACAAAGAATTTTTAAATTTCAACAACTTAAAATTGAGGTCTGTATCTCACTTTAATTTGGACCAGTCTGATATTGTGTTGTCTGGTAATTCCCACTCTCATTCCCAGGTCTTTAGTAGAATCTCCATTTTCTCAAAGGACTATATATATTTAATAAAGAAAATATACAGTTAAGAGATGAAGAGAAGCGGATTCATACATTGTGTGATTAGGTTTTTCGGTTCATACCTCCATGAAAACAAAAAATATTATCTTCATTTCTTATAATTTAATAGCATCGAGCAAAAAATGCAACAACTTTGATACTTTTTGTATGGAACTATTTCGTGCGGAAGCATATAAAATGGCTGCGTGCTCAAAATTTTGTTCATGGAGGTATGAATTAAATTTTCGACCAATCAGATCGTTTTTGATAGAAGAAACTAACAATTAAATTATTGGGAAATGAAGAGCAAGTTCCCTTGATCTTTAACCCCTAAAGAGGGACAAGGCAGTAACATGTATCACCTTATATTATGCTTTATTATAATATAACCATTCACGTTTGATAACACATGCAAAATGTTAAGTTTTATTTGATAAACAAATCATGTATTTATTCACAATATGAGTTTTTGTAGAAGTGACAAATAATATGCACCTTGATATTTATATGTATCATTATTTAAATGTAACCTTCTATATACCCTTGTCATGCTGAGCCCGGAATATTCCTGTCTTGGAAGGAGGCTTAGACAAAGATGAGTCTACATGTTTGTCAAATCTTAAAATCTTTGTCTGCACTACCTGTTGGTCCATTTCAAGCAATAAGTAGTTTTTTAGCTCACCTGAGCACGTAGTGCTCAAGTGAGCTATTGTGATCCCCTTTTGTCCGACATCCATCCGTCAGCCGTCGTGCATCATACGTCGTCTGTCAACAATTTCTTTAAAAGACATCTCCTCCCAAACCACTGGGCCAATTCGAACCAAATTTGGCAGAAATGATCCTTAGGTGGTCCCCTTCAAAAGAATTGAAATCTGTTAAAAACTCTGGTTGCCATGGCAACAAAAGTGAAATTTTAAAATTATCTTTAAAAATCTTCTCCTCCTGACCCAGATGGCGTAGAGCCTTGATATTTTGCATGAAGCATCAGTATATTGACCTCTTTCAAAATAGCTTAAATCATGATTCTTGGGTCCCGGGGGGCGGAGCCCCGGGGGGTGGGGATTTATATAGAAATAAAGAACGATTTTTTAAATGACATCTCCTCCAAAACCACAGGGCCAATTTGAACATAATTTGGCAGAAATGTTGCTTAGGTGGTCCTCTTCAAAAATAGGTAAAAGAATTGAAATCCGTTCAAAACTCTGGTTGCCATGGCAACAAAAGTGAAATTTTAAAATAATCTTTAAAAATCTTCTCCTTCCGACCAAAAGGCGTAGAGCCTTGATATTTTGCATGAAGCATCAGTATATTGACCTCTTTCAAAAAAGCTAAAATCATGATTCTTAGTTCCCCAGGGGCGGAGCCCCGGGGGGGGGGGTCGTATAGAAATAAAGAACAATTTTTAAAATGACATCTCCTCCAAAACCACAGGGCCAATTTGAACCAAATTTGGCAGAAATGTTGCTTAGGTGGTCCTCTTCAAAAATAGCTAAAAGAAATGAAATCTGTAAAAAAAAACTCTGGTAGCCATGGCAACAAAAGTGAAATTTTAAAATAATCTTTAAAAATCTTCTCCTCCTCATCCAGAGCCTTGATATTTTGCATGAAGCATCAGTATATTGACCTCTTTCAAAATAGCTAAAATTATGATCCTCGGTTCCCCAGGGGGCAGAGCTCTAAGTGGGGGGTATTTAGAAATAAAGAATGATTTTTTAAATGACATCTCCTCCCAAACCACTGGGCTGATTTGAACCAAAGTTGGCATAAATGTTCTTTAGGTGGTCCCCCTTAAAATTAGCTTAAAGAATTGAAATCCATCAAAAACTCTGGTTGCCATGGCAACAAAAGTGAAATTTTAAAATAATCTTTAAAAATCTTCTCCTTCTGACCCAGAAGGTGAGGAGTCTTGATATTTTGCATGAAGCATCAGTATATTGACCTCTTTCAAAATAGCTAAAATCATGATCCTTGGGTCCCTAGGGGCGGAGCCCCGGGGGGGGGGTCGTATAGAAATAAAGAACAATTTTTAAAATGACATCTCCTCCAAAACCACTGGGCTGATTTGAACCAAATTTGGCAGAAATGTTGCTTAGGTGGTCCTCTTCAAAAATAGCTAAAAGAATTGAAATCTGTAAAAAAAAAAACTCTAGTAGCCATGGCAACAAAAGTGAAATTTTAAAATAATCTTTAAAAATCTTTTCCTCCTGACCCAGATGGAGTAGAGCCTTGATATTTTGTATGAAGCTTCAGTATATTGACCACTTTCAAAATAGCTAAAATCATGATCCTCGGGTCTCCAGGGGCGGACCCAAGGGGGGGGGGTATAGGCATGAAGCATCTGTTCACAGACTTCTTTCTTATTTCTGAAATTATAACCCATGGAAAAAGTTTTTCCCTTCTTTCAAATCAGCACTAAAGCCTTGGAATTTGTAATTTAGACTTTTGGATCCCCAGGTTCATAGTATTTATATGTAATTGTGGCCCACTTATTTCATAATCCTAACCTTAACATGAAATTAGACTGTTGAAAGAAAAAGAGCCTTTATCTCAGGTGAGCATCTCAGGTGACATTTATTAGTTCACAATTCATGCTTCCAGTGCTTTCAGATCTTTTATTCTATCGTAAATCTGAAAAGTATTTTGCTCAGCATGACAAGCTTTCAAACATTTCTATCCTTTCTTGTACAATATTACTCGTTATGTAAGAAAGACATTGCAGGAAAAGAAAGGTCACTTATAAACATAACTTATAAATTTCTGACAATGTCTTCTGAAGAGTTTAATCCTTTCCCATTTTTTTGAAATTTTAGACTGGTTAAAATTGAAAGAGGCTGCAGATGACAATGAGAATTAGATGTAATTTGAGATGAAACCATTTTTTGTGGTAGAAAATATTTTGGGAAATCGTCATGCTCTCATTGCTATTCTATGAAATCCCCCATAATTTCAGAACCCCTCAGTGGTGTAAGAATCATTTGACATGCTATTAATTCATTACCACATAACCTCACTGTTTTCTGCCCTCTAGAAAAAGGGACAAGAAAATCATTGTTGAAAATGTAGAAAATGCTTTTAAAATGCAATTTCTTAATTTTCCACAATGTTTCATACTATTAAAGACAAAGATTATTTAAATTTCATCAACATAAAAATGATGTCTGCAACTTCTTTGTGTATGGACCAGTGTAAAAATTTGGTAATCTTGTAATGGGTTAAGCTTAACAAAAAAAAGAACAAAAAAAAACTGTAATACTATTATAATGTTTGTGACTTTGTATTTGACTGTAGAATTCAAATTGTACTGTAAGTTGGGTTTTTTTTTTCATTTCTGATTTAATTGGATGGAAATGATAGGAATTTTTTTTTCCAAAATGTATGGGAAAGTGTTTCTTTTTGTCAATATTTCAGCTCTGATGTAAGTATCTGTTAAAGATTGATGTACTTTGTAGAGTGGGAATATATATATTTCGTTGCAGACGACAATTTAAAGTTTATGAAATTTTAGTTTTTATCAACTGCCTGGGTAAGAAACGTGTAAAATGAAGAAATTGCTTGTTACAAGCATTTTCTTCATTTTACACAAGGTTTTCCAAATAGTTTTCCTTGAAGGGTGTAAAAAAGTGTCATTGTTTGGTAATGGGTTAAGCTCTTGATGACGGCAAAATGCAGGATTGTGGGGTGGAAAGATAGATTTCATCAGCAGGACCATTATAAATACTAATTTACAGAAAAATGAGGTTTTTATTTGATTTTTAATATTGATTAGATTAAATTTATTTAATTTCAACCAACAAGGACATTATTTATACAAGTCAACATTTTTAAAAAAGATGCTGAGCTACACAGTTGCCCTTGTATGTAGAGGTGAGACTCATGCAGAATAATTACTCAAATACACTTCAGTTGCCCTACTACGTAGAAAGCAAAGCGTAATAATTACTCAAATACACTTAAGCTGCCCTAGCATGTAGAAAGCAAAATGTAATAATTACTGAAATACCTTCAGTTGCCCCTGTACATAGAAAGCAGAATGTAATAATTATTGAAATACACTTCAGCTGCCCTTGCACGTAGAAAGCAAAACATAATAATTACTGAAATACACTTCAGTTGCCCCTGTACGTAGAAAGCGAGAAGCAACCAATGAAACTTACACACTTTATCCTGCATATGAATTTGGTGTGATTACAACGGCCTGTATGGTTTGGGATGAGGGATCAGAATCATGGACAAGCAGTACATGTGATGTAAGTTCTACATTTCACCTATAAGTTTTGTCTCCCTTACAGTAGCTGACCTCTCATTATTTAAAATAATCATAATATTTCTTTTTTCATTAATTCATGCATTTCATGATCATATTAGATATATAGAAAAAAAAAACTTTCCTCAAATGGGGGCTTTATTTTCTTAACCCTTTTTTGTATACCAGATATAGAAAAATTTTGATTAACACTTTACTACATGGTCCCCCTTTTTAACCTATTCCCACACATTGACGCTTTTTGATGCCCCTAAAGGAAAACAATTGGGACAACATTGTGTAAAATGAAGAAATTGCTTGAAACAAGCAATTCGATGGTTCAGCGCGAAACAGTTGTAACTGAGTATATGTTTATAGGCAGTTACAACTGTTTCGCGCTGAGCCATCGAATTACTTTATTTTACACAATGTTTTATACCGAGAAAGTCGAAAAAAATCTAAAATTTCATAAACTTTTAATTGTCATCTGCAACTCCTTTCAATTTGGACCAGTCTAAAATTGTGCTGTCTGGTAATAGGTTAAGCCCCTGAAGAAATAAGTGTAACAAGATTGAAGACTAACAGACTGTAAAGTAATCTCTTGTAATTGTTCTACAAAGTCAAGATAACAGGGGAAAACCCTGGAATATACAGTTAACGTTCAATACTATTCCTAAAACAAGCATGTTAAGGCTAAATAGTATGAAAACCGCTGCAATGAAGTTCTATAGTAAGATTTTTATGCTCCCCAAAAAATTTTCAGGGGAGCATATAGCCGCCAGCTTGAGCGCACGTCCATCCGTCCGGCTGTCCGGCCGCCGTCATATCTCAGGAACCCCTGGGCCTAATTGAATGAAACTTCATATATAATCTTCCTAGGAAATTTCCAAGACACTTTTTTTGATTTTTCTCAATTCAAGGCTGCGTCATGGAAAAAATGGCCTTAATGTAAAAATTAGTTTTTGCCGATTTCGATTGTCTAATGGTCAGAATTTTATGAAATTTCATATTTGAGTAGCAATTCAGATCCTCTTGACCTTAAACTATTGAAAATTTACGTTTAAAAAATGTGTCATGGGAAAAGAGGCCTTAATGTTTTATTACCTTTACGTAAGCTTTCTTTTTGTCCTTAAAAACTTATATTGGCCATAACTTTTGATTGGTTACAGATATAGTCTTCATATTTCATATGTGCATTGCTTGTGACAAACCCTTTTTGTTGGTACTAAGTTCAAGGTCATCAATCAAAATAAACGTCATGTGTCAAGGTCAGAATTTAGACAATCTAAATTTTAAAATTGGCCATAATTTTGTAATGGTATGTGATATAGCCTTCATATTTCAAATGTTTATTACTTGTGACAAGACCTATTATTAGAAAACTAAGGCAAGGATCTTGCCAAATGTCAAGGTCAAATTGGCAAGGTCTATAATTTCCATTTCAAAAACTCAAAGTTGGCCATAACTTTTAATTTGAATGAGATAGGGTCTTCATATTTCACATGTGCTTTGCTTGTTATAAGACCTTTCTGTTGGTACTAAGTTCAAGGTCATCAGTCAAGGTCAAGATCCTTTCTCAAGGTCAAAATTTGGAAAAAAAATAGCCACCATTTTGCATTGGTAAGTGATATAGCCTTCATATTTCAAATGATCATCACTTTTGACAAGATCTTTCAGTAGATATTTAAGACAAGGTTTTTGGTCAAGGTCAAATTGTCAAGGTCAATAATTTCCATCATAAAAACTCTAAATTGGCCATAACTTTTAGTTGGAATGAGATTTAATCTTCATATTTCACATGTTTATTGTTTGTGAAAAGAACTTTTTGTTGCTATAAAGTTCAAGGTCATCTGTCAAAATTAAGGTCATTTCTGAAGGTCAAAATTTCAAAAAAATTAACTTTTACATTGTTCATAAGTTTACAATATTTCACATGAGGATTGCTTATGACATGACGTTTTTGTTGGTATTAAGTTAAAGGTCATCTGTCAAGGTCATTTCTCAAGGTCAAAGTTTTGAAAAATCTTAACTTTAACATTGTCCATAAGTTTACAATGGTAAGTGATATAGCCTTCATATTTCACATGTGCATTGCTTATGACATTCTTTCTGTCGGTATTAAGTTCTAGGTCATCTGTCAAGGTCATTTCTCAAGGTCAAAACTTCAAAAAATTAACTTTAATATTATCCATAATTTAGAATGGTAAGTGATACAGCCTTCATATTTCAAATGCTGATTACTTGTTACAAGACTTTTCAGCAGATACCAAAATCAAGGTCATTAATTATCAAATATTGTTTTTTAACAATTGCCAAAATATTAACTTTGATGGTCAAGGTAAAATGTTTAACCCTTTACCATATGATGATATTGAATTTTACTAGAACCAGATTCCTTCAATGTTTGTCAAACTTCCAAATTTCTTGTGAACTGAACTCTCAAACTATAGTTGCATTCAATAAGTTTTTTGTTCAATAATGGCATATAGTTTTGTGACAAAGCCTTATTCCGGGTAATAATCTGTCTCTGGCGGCTCTTGTATTGACCTGACGGACCGTGACCTCTATTAGCATAATAACACGCTTGACTTATTGTCTTTGGTATTTCTCGTTTTATTCCCCTAGTCGATAATGATATTTATATAATTGTTAAGTGCATGAATTCATAATATGAAATGTCTGCGAATGTGGTAGAGCGAAGTACCACTGTACTTAATCTTGGGAGTTCGAGGCAAAGTACCACTGTACTTAATCTTGGGATTTTGAGGCAAGAACGATCTTTTCTTTTTATGTTTGTTTTATTCATCTACATCAAAACGTCAGATAACAGGCTTATTAGTTCTCGGCACTGTGCATAAAACACCTTCATTGTTCTTTCGTTTCTTCACGAATTCTTGATACTGTACCATTGTTCTCCAAATTTGCTTAAGCTTTTTTTTTAAGAAATGACAATGGTGTCTCAGTATCTCAATAATATGTCAGAAATGATGCAGGTGTTTTTGAGTCCGTTTATTGTTGACAATTGTCTTTCTTTAGAACATATGTTTGGGGCTATCGCACATTACACTATACAAAAAAGAGCCACTTTATTGCAATGGGGAGGGGGTTAGTACCTGGGAATTATTTTACTTCGACAGGTATTCCTGAATGATACTATTGTAACTGTTCATCCACTGATATATTTGATATATTACTGTAATGTGGAATCATGCAGATGCACTTTCTTTTGAATGCATTTTATTAAAAAAAGAAGAAGAAAAAAAATAGGCAAAAAAATCAATCAACTATGTTTCTTTGCAGTTTCAAACCCGTGTTGATTGCTTCAGGCCTGTGCGTACTATACCATTTGACCACTTATTTGTTGAGGAATTAGGTTGATATACAAACATTTGATTTTTTAAATGTGCGCTGAATTTATCCGGGTATGGATGAAATAATTTGTAAACGCACAATCACAGGTGTGGTTAATTGTGTGAGTAGTGAAACATCTCACTCAAACCTCTCACTTATCACTTATTCTATACTTCATGTTTATAGAACTTAAGCTCATATTAGATGACACTGGGGCAAAACAGTGAACATTTCACCCTGGCTACATAAGTTTTGGAAAACTTAATGAAAAGAGAATAAATTGCTTGATACTATTGTTTTGAATCAGTCAAAACTTAAATTCACTCTATTACTTTAAAGTTATTGTTGGTTCATCTCACTGAAGTGCATCTGCTGATATTAAGGTCATAGTTCAAGGTCATATTATTGAAAAATGTCACATTTCTTAGTTAATTGCATTTCACACACACATAATATTATCTTGTTTTCAGGGAAAATGGAATGTCACATCCAGCACATTGGAGTGTAACTGTCCTCCTCAGAAGACTATGACTTTTTCAAATTCGTTCTACGTAGCAGCCAATAAGATTGACTTTTCTTCTGTTTTCTTGAAGTTCTCACCCTTAAATCAAGCTGCGGTAATGGGAACCCTTGCAGCCATTCTGGTTATTTATGTTTTAGTTATCATCTGGGCTAGGAGAAATGATAGAAAAGATTTATTAAAGGTTGGTAAATTGTAGTTTTCTACCCATTTCAATAGACACATTTCAATAGAACATGGTATTGTACGACTCTAGAAAAAAAAAAACCTTTGAAAACAGCTTGGAAAAGGAAGAAACAACTTTTAACACGAAAAATATAAATTTCTTTTTTCATTGTCTCCAAATTCTGTCAGTTATGTCATCTGATAACAATTAGTGGTCTTTACAGTCGACAATTTGAAGTTGATGAAATCTAAAAAAAAAGTGTTGGAAATGAAAAAATTGCTTATTTCAAGCAATTCCTTCATGTTGACAAAGTTTTTTTCTTTAAGGTCATAAATTGCAAGATGATGCCTTATTTTTCTGTCCAGTAATCCTTAGAGTTTGAGTACCTGCTTCTGCTTTAGTATCGGTAAACTTATTTAAGCTTTTGACAAAATTGGAATCTAAACAGAGAATTCATAGATCCAAACAGAGCATATTGGTATGAAGGATGCATCTTCTGTATATTACATTTGGTCATCATTGTCAATATCTGTCTCATCAGAATTAAATGAAAGAAAATTTGGATGTCATGCAAGCAAGATATGACCACTTTCCTTGATAACATATAGTCTATTTATGCCCCCAAAGGGAGGCATATAGAAATTGAACTGAACTGTTTGTCTGTCTGTCCATCAGTCAGTCAGTCTGGCCATCTGTCCATCCCACTTTCATGCCCGCTCTGTAACTTCTACATGCAATAGTGGATTTCAATATAACTTTGCACAAATGTTCACCACTATAAGACGACGTGTCGCGAAAAAGACCAAGGTTCCTATCTCAAAGATCAAGTTCACAATCTTGGGTCAAAGGTAAAAATCGGCATTTTTTGCTGTGTCCGCTCTGTAACTTCTATAATCATGCATGCAGGTAAAAATTTCTTTCAAGCAAATGTTCACCACGATCAGATAACGTGTTGCGAAAAAAAAAGTGTTCCTATTTCTAAGGTCAAGGTCACAATCTGGGGTCAAAGGTAAAAAATCGGCACTTTTTGCCATGTCCACTCTGTAACTTCTATAATCATGCACTCAGGTACAAATTTCTTTCATACAAATGTTAACCTACTTCAGACGACAAGTCCCGAAAAAGACCCAGGTTCCTATCTCAAAGGTAAAGGTCACAATCTGGGGTCAAAGGTAAAAAATCGGCACTTTTTGCTGTATCCACTCTATAACTTCTATAATCATGCACGCAGGTACAAATTTCTTTCATACAAATGTTCACCACCTCCAGACAATGTGTCACGAAAAATACTTAAATTCCTATTTCAAAGGTCAAGGTCACAATTTTGAGTCAAAGGGGCTTCCAGAATGGTTAAATTGCGTCTGGAATCACAAATGCATGTGGTTGTGTTTACAAAACAAATCGAAGTGCCACATGCTTGACCCTGTCCTTTGGGGGCATTTGTAAAATGACTGTGACCAGCTCTTGTTTCATTTTTTGTTGTTGTTGTTGCATTAAAGAATTAAAACGTTTTTTATGCACTATTAACCCATTCTGACACAATGACGCTTTTTGACGCCCCCTCCCCACAAAAAAAGAACAATAAAGAAATTAAGGTTTAAATCATACCCACACAGAAGACTTTGGACTGGGCAAATTGAAAGGAATTGCAGACGACAAGCAATTTCTTCATTTTCTACAATGTTTTGTTGAATAAAAATTGAAATCTAATTAAAATTGAAGTGTTGTCTGCAACACCTTTCGATTTTGCCAAGTCTGAAATTTTTCTATCTGGTAATGTGTTAAGTCTTCATTTCTTAATCAATATATTGTTGTGTTTACAAAACAAATCGAAGTGCCACATGCTTGACCCTGTCCTTTGGGGGCATTTGTAAAATGACTGTGACCAGCTCTTGTTTCATTTTTTGTTGTTGTTGTTGCATTAAAGAATTAAAACGTTTTTCATGCACTATTAACCCATTCTGACACAATGACGCTTTTTGACGCCCCCTCCCCACAAAAAAAGAACAATAAAGAAATTAAGGTTTAAATCATACCCACACAGAAGACTTTGGACTGGGCAAATTGAAAGGAATTGCAGACGACAAGCAATTTCTTCATTTTCTACAATGTTTTGTTGAATAAAAATTGAAATCTAATTAAAATTGAAGTGTTGTCTGCAACACCTTTAGATTTTGCCAAGTCTGAAATTTTTCTATCTGGTAATGTGTTAAGTCTTCATTTCTTAATCAATATAAGAGCCATGCATGAAAATATTTTTTTCTAAGATGGATCTATTTTACTAATGCCTGGTTTCAGAGATAAACATAAGTACCTTTAAAAACATTACAACAGTGTGCTGCTTTATGCTCTAATAATTTAATTGTTAGTTTTTTCTATCAAAAACAAGCGATCTGATTGGTCGAAAAATTTAATTCATACCTCCATGAACAAAATTTTGAGCACTCAGCCATTTTGTATGCTTCCGCATAAAATAGTTCCATACAAAAAGGTATCAAAATTTGTAAAGTTGTTGTATTTTTCGCTCGATGCTATTGAATTATAAGAAATAAAGAGAATAATTTTTGTTTTCATGGAGGTATGAACCTAAAAAACTAATCTCACTTATGTATGAATACACTTTGCGTATTCATACAATGTGATTAGTTTTTTCGGTTCATACCTCCATGAAAACAAAAAATATTCTCTTCATCTCTTAAATATATTTGGTCTCTTTTCTAGTGGGGTATCACTCCATTACTAGACAACTTTGCTGAGGACAACTACTTCTATGTGATTCGTGTGTTTACTGGTATGAGACCGAATTCTGGGACTAGGTCAAGAATAGGACTTGTGATAGCGGGAGAAGAAATGGATACTGGGATTAGAGAAGTATTTGATGGTGTTAGGAAGGTATGTTTATACCTTAACCTATTCCCACACGACGGAAATGTAGACTTGTCCAAATTCAAAGACGTTGCAGACGACAATTTAAAGTTTTCTCGAGTATACACAAGAACTACTTTTTTGGCGTAGACAATCAGTGATGCTTTGCTAGCTTAAATTCAGTCGTTAAATCAAATGATTCATTTAGACTTTAAATGAATTTCCTTAACTCCAAACATTCGCTGAAATTTCGGGTAAATTTTTACCTTTTGATTTGCAATCAAGATAGTAACATGACATATAAATAAGTAGTTATGGTAATTTGAGTGAAATGTTGAAACATCACTTGAGGAATCCCATCGTAATGCAGATTCCAAAATAGCGCATTATGGGTAGAGTATCTTAAATTATACAAAACCAGCTTCATAGAGTGTGATTTGGTTTTTCATTTCATGCCTCAATGAAAACAAAAAATATTCTCTTCATAATCATAAATCATCTATAATTTTTTATTAATTACCATGCACCTTAGAGTCCAGGTTTTGGTCAAAACAAGTAGTCTTCTTGTTATTCCTTTTTACCATTTTCAAATATTTCATTTAGAAGTTTACTATTTCGAGCTTAGATCTATATATTCAAAGATGAAAATAATTTTGCAGGAATTCACAACAGGAAGTGTCATGAACTTTTTACTCTCCACCAACATGTACCTTGGAGATTTGGAGTACATACGGCTGTGGCATGACAATTCTGGTGGTGGGAATTTTTCATCCTGGTATCTGAGTAAAATTGAGGTGCAGGATGTACAGAGAAATGAAACGTAAGTTTGATTATGACCTAATTTTTCATCAGTTATGTTTTTGTCAAAATTTCTATGAGAAACAGAAATCTATGTAGCTTTGTATAGTATGTAGTGTGTGCTTTAGAATTATTATATTGTTCAAAATCCATTTCATCTGAATAACACCTTTTGAAGCCCTTGTAAAATGATACAAAGAAAAATATTGTGGGAAAAGGAGGAACGGATATTAAGTAATCATTTTTCAGATAACATACACTTTGAAATGTCGTCTGCAACTTCTTTCAATTTAGACCAGTCATAAATTTTGTTGTTTGGGATGGCTTGTGTTGTATTGATTGAGTAACTCTTGTTGATATTCTTTTTGCATGCACATGAGTATGTGCTTAATATTTCATACAACTCAACCCATTACCAGACAGCAAAATGTTAGACTGGTCCAATTTGAAAGGAGATGCAGACGAAAATTCAAATTGATGAAATTTTGAAGATATCTGTCTTTTGGGGAAGAAACAGTGTGGATAATGAAGAAATTGCTTGGGAAAAAAGTTTCCTTAATTGAAAATAAATATACCATTTCGATGGTTCAGAGCAAAACAGTTGTAATTGCCTATATGTTTATAGGCAGTTACAACTGTTTCTCACTTAACATTCGATTTGTCATCTGTGTATGCTTACAAGCCCTCATTATACTGACTATAATGATTTTCCAGCTTTAGTTTTAAATTTTCTGATTTTCTTAATCTTAAATTTCAGGTTAATCCTTTCCTGTTTTGCAAAAATTAGACCTGTCCAAATTCAAAGGTTTTGTAGCAAAAATTTAAATTGGGTTGAATTTGAAAAATAACCATTCAGTAGGGTAAAAAATATTGTGGTAATAGAAGAAATTGCTTGTTACAGGCAAGTTCTTCTTTTTCTATAATGTTTTCTCAATTATAAAATCACAGGGACGTAAAAATCAGTGATTAAACAGGAAAGGGTTAATTACTGTATGTTGTACATATGTTGGGGAAATAAAGGTTATGTTATGTATTTAGTCATGGGTAAGTAATATAACTGTTGAAAACAATGTGAAAAAGGAGAAATTGCTAATGCTTTGAAATGGCATCTGCTACCTCCTTTAATTTTGACTAGTCAGTACATATTTAATGATTGTATTGTAAAGACTCTGATTAGACTGCAAGAATAGAACAGCTGGTCAAGTCTTAGTGTTGCTAACATCTTTAATTGTTTGAAAAAAACTTTCTTTCTTCTTACATTAAAACATTGTGTATTCTACTATAAAAGACATGGGTTTTCAAAATTTCATCAATAAAGAATGCTCATCTTCACCTACTGTGAATAAGGCCAGTCAAGATTTTTGTCGTCTAGTAACGTGTTAATGACTACCATTGTTTGTACTGTAGGTTCATATTTATGGCTGAGAAGTGGCTGTCAGTTGATGACGAGGATGGTTCTCTAGAATGTGTTTTACCTGTTGCTAAGAATGAAAATCTGAATATCTTTAGGAATAGATTTTTCTTGAACGCAAAAAGCAGTTTGGCAGGTGAGTGGTAAACTTGAAATATGTAACTCGTCATGTGAAAATAAACCTTCAGGGTCATAAATTGATGGTTCAGTGCAAAACATATAGGTAGCTACAACTGTTTTGCGTTGAACCATCAAAATGTGGAATTCCCATGCCCCATTAGTCCAACCTAGACTTTTCTACTTACAGACAAGTACCTTTTTCATTTGCTTCAAAATGAAAGGCCTGACAACACTGGAAAGTCTTAATGATTGTCAATATTTCTTTCTAAATTTGATTATTAAAACAACTCTGGCTTAACCCATTCCAACACAGCAAAATTTTAGACTGGTCCAAATTGAAAGAAGCTGCAGACGACAATTTCAAGTTTATGGAATTTTGAATTTTTTGGTTTTTTTGGATAGAAAACATTGTGGATAATGAAGAAATTGCTTGATACAATCAATTTCTTCATTATCCACAATGTTTTCCAAAGTTTTTTTCTTGAGGGGCGTAAAAAGGAGGGTTTGAGTTGAAATGGGTTAAAGGGGACAAACAGGAGGTGTAGACCAAAATCAGACTGCACTTATGTGCAGGCTGATCTTTGTCTATACCTCCTGCCAAAACAGGAATATTCCGGGTTCAGCATGACAAGAGTTAATATATTTGAATTAAAATTGTAGGGAAGAAAATATTGTGGTTAATGAAGAAGATGCTGGGTTACAGCATTTTCTTCATTATCAACAATGATTTCTCAAAATTTATTTCTTCACTTGTTTATAGACAAGTTCCTTTACATTCTGGACAATTAGAAAAAAAAAACAATTTTCCTTGTCTAGGGACAAGTGGAGAAATCTGTATTCCCACACCACTGAGCTTGTCTGATAAACTTAGATTGGGTCAAACAGCAGCCAACCTAAAATCTCATACCAAAATTAATTTAAGGGACGAAGAGAATATTTTTTGTTTTCATGGAGGTATGAACCAAAAAAAGCAAAATCTTTAATAATTTTGATACTGTTTGAATGGAACAATTTTGTTCGGAAGCATAAAAATTGGTGCGTATTCAAAATTATGTTCATGTTGGTATGAATGGTTTTTTTTACCAGTCAGAATGCTGTTTATGATAGACGATACTAAAAATTAAATCATTATGTAGTAAGGTAGAGTGGCCATTCTAGTTATAGTAAAGAGTGAAAAGTTTCATCCTTAGTCAGTCTGATAAGGGTTGATATTTTTGAGCTTCACAGAAGATCCTTTTTCTATTGACCGGTTACATATGTCAAAAGTATTTATGCTGCACTTCTCAAATGTGAAAAGTATTTGGCAGGCAATTGAATTACAATTCAGATTTACTGTCTAAACAGCTGAATCATAAAAATAGAAAAACATTCATTTCCTATCAGCTCTATAATTAAAATTTTTCACCTTATTACCACAGGTTTGATTAATCTGTATAATGCTACTTAAGGAAAACACAAACAATTTCTAGCTAACAACTACTAGTTCAATTTATGTATTTCCACAGAAAGCCATATCTGGGTATCTGTTGCCTATCGACCTATCACTAGCAATTTTACCCGTGTACAGCGTGCATCATGTGCCCTCACATTTGTGATGTTGACGATGATCTCAAATGCAATGTATTTCCAGTCGGGGGATGATCCAAATTATGAAACTCCAGCAGAAGTACAAGTTGGACCTTTCAGGTTTTCACTACAACAGGTAAAATAACTGCTATAGTGTCAGTTTGACTAGTGCGATGGATATGGTTAGTTATGATTTTTAGCTATGCTGTTTCAAGGAGGTATTGCTATGGCCAGGTTAAGGTTTCACTGATTTTTAGCTCCACTGGCTGAAAGCCAACAAGCTATTGTCATCGCGTTGTGTCCGTCTTGAGTGCGTGTGTTTGTAAACTTTTTCTTTAAAAATCTTCTCCTCAGAAAGTACTGAACAGAATTCAACCAAATTTCACAGAAATGATCCTTGAGTGACCTTTATCATATTTCTTCAAAGAATTTTGATTGGATGAAAAACATGGCTTTAATGGGCGGGCTGATTTCCATTTATGGTGAAACCTTTAAAAATCTTCTCAGAAACCATCTGATGGATATCAACCCAATTTCACTGGAATGATCCTTTGGTGACCCCTTATTAGATTGCTAAAAAAAGAATGGATCAGCTTAAATATTGCTTTCATGGATTGGGCTGATTTCCTTATATGGTAAACAGTGAAAACCTAGTTTTCTACAAAATTTCACAAAATGATCCTTTGGCGACTGTTTGTCAGAATCTTTCATAAAATATGGCTCAGATGAAAATCATGGTTTTTAGGGGTGGGGGTGGGGGTGGGGGGGTACATAGTAAAATTTTGAAAATCTTATTCTTTTAAACTCGAGGATGGTTTTCAACCAAATTTCTCAGGAATGATAAGTAAATTCAGGCCAGTGGAGCAATTTAGGCACTCAGGCGCCTCTAGTTCCGTGGTTTATGTCCCTTTTTAAAAAATATTGTCAGCACATTTACTCTTCAACTACTTGAATGGATTTGAGGGATTTCACATATGCACTTGGTATAAATAAAGTTATGCATATCGCATTAATTTTGATCATGGTCCATTTACTTTCCTAAGAGTTGTGGCCCTTAGTTAAAAAATGCTTCAATCAACCGATAAAAGGTGACCGATGACCGATGACAAGAATTGTTTCCAATATTAATCACATTTAGTGGTAGTCAGGTTCATCTATATGAGAGCAAATTTATGAGTCAACGCAAAACAGTTGTATCTTCCTATAATAATATTGACAGTTACAACTGTTTTGTGGTAACCCATCAAAATGTACTGCTCCTGAATTAGGCTCCTTAAAGGTAGAATGTTATAGGTCAAATCTGACCATGATTGTATCACTTGAGTCTGTGATTGGAATTTATAATCTTTCATCCATGTGTGCATTTTTATAATAGTGTGGATGAAATATGCTCCAACTGCAAAAGTCAAGGTCAGGCAGATGGTCAATGGTAAAATTTTGAGCTTTTCTTTATTAATGAACTAATGGTCTGATTTTAATTTGGTTTATCATTAATTTCAATATCTGGATGAGGGAAAGTGCTGTACTGTGGTCTAGTCCACAGTAGAGGGTCAAAGGTCAAATTTCTATCTAGTCTATATATTCTGAAACTGTGACTGATTTTCATGATTCTTTACATACAATTAAGTGTTTTCTTACTTTTTAACTAGAGGTCATAGTCAAAGTGTTCAATGCCTCAGTGGAGCGTTGGCACCGACTTGCAGAACTCTTGTTACTCGCTTCCTTTAACCCATTACCAGATGGAAACTTTTTAACTGAAGGATGTTGCAGACAATAATTTCAAGTTGAAAAAAACTGAAAAGTCTTTTCCTTGTATGGTAGAAAACATTGTGGACATTGAAGAAATTGCTTGTTACAAGCAATTTCTTCATTGTTCGCAATGTTTTCAAAAGCTTTTTTCTTCAGGGGTATTAAAAGCCTGGATTTTGTAGAAAGGGATAAAATGATTTCTCTGTTGTTTATTTGTATTTTTTCAGGTATACACATCTTTGATATGTGCCCTCATTACAACATCAGCCACTCTTGTTGTCATCTATCTCTTCAAACTGTCTAGAAATAAATCCCAGCCAACAGAGAAAGTGTTGTTTCAAACACGTGAAGAGAAGACCCAGAAAAAGTACAAAATCCCCTATGTATCTGATTGGCTGGATAGAGAACACAGGAAAAGTGTGGAACTAGAAAAGCACTTGGTCGAGAAAGGCTATCCAAGATTTGAGGTTAGTTAAAACATTTTCTTATCTTTGTATTCCTATGTAAACTCGGTTTATAACAAAATGGCTTATAATGTATTGCTCATAATGAAGTTGAAATCATTGTACCAATTTTTTTTTTCTTTTTTTTTTACTATAGCCATAAGTTTTCATAAATGATATTCAAACAGAAATTTAAAATTTCTGCTGTCTTCTAGGTATTGTTATGACCTAGTATAGTGTATATTTAGATAAAATTCAATCATTTAATAATTATATATAGCATGTAGATTAACCCTTCACATAAGGAATGAATTCCCCTACAGAGTTGCAATAGTATCCAAGGGCTGAAAGCATGGAAGTGCCAATTGCTGGGACCCATTACCACACAATCCTGCTTTTTGACACATGCTGCAAAATATGGTTATGGAAAACTTTGTGGGAAAAGGAGAAATTGCTTGTATCAAGCATGTTGTCCTGTTGTCTGTAACTTCTTTCAATTTGGATCAGTCTTAAAATTTTTCTGTTGGCACATTTCCTTTTCCAACATTTGTCTCTCAACAATGGGTGAATAATCATAAACCTAAGTGGGATAGCAGCAGGAAGCTAGGAAAGGATGTAGTGGTAGTACTGGTGTGAGAAATATCAGGAATCAATTGTTAGGTGCTCCAGCCACCTTGACATGACTGAAATACTGTTAAAAGAGGCATTAAACCCCATTCAGTCAATCAATCAATAAATTTTGTCACCTTGTAATAAGTTAATATTTTGAAAATACATCTTATAAACAACTGTGACTTAAAAGGACAATCGGGATGTGTACTAGACTAAGATCAGACTGTACACATCGATGGCCTAGAGCAAAAACATAGCATGGCTCTATACATTGTATAGAGCCATACTATGTTTTTGCTCTAAGCCCTTGATATCTACAGGCTGATCATTGTTTATACCTTCTGCCAAAATGGGAGGTTTTAGATCTGAGTTCAGCATAACAAGGTTTAAAAATGAGTTGCAAGTTTTCATACTCTTACATATACCATATGTTTGCTGGCTGCCCACATAATTTGGTCAAACATGCTGATATTTGTTAAGATTAACCCATTCCCGAGCAACAATTTTAGACTGGTCCAAATTCAAAGAAGTTGTAGATGACAATTTCAAGTTGGTTGAATTTTTAATTGTTTTTTTTTTATGGTAGAAAACATTATGGATAATGAAGAAATTGCTTGTGACAAGCAATTTCTTCATTTTCTACAATGTTTTCCTAGGCTGTTTTCTTGAGATGCATCAAAATACATGATTGTTTTGGAATTGGTTAAAAATGATAAATGTTTTTGATTGTGTACTTCAACAATAAACTATTATAACTACAATTATCGGTACATAGATTGTTTTATGTAACATATGAATATTTCAATGATTTTATTGTTTGATTTGCCTCATATTATGTTAGTGTTACCTAACAATTTCATGTATCATCAATCATTTTTAGACAAGAATAAGCTCATACGCTTTAATGTATTATTAAAATTTCTAATACAAATTCCTTCATTCAGTAACAAGGAAAACTGTGCATTATTTTCCCTGACTAATCTAAAATTTTGTCCTCTAATTTGGGGGCATAGTAGAATGACCCTTTTTGAAATATTTTTCAGGGTTTTTACCTACCCCACTGGTGTAAATATATAGCCTGGTTTCTGGTGTTTCTCTCATTTGTGTTGAGCGGATTCTTTCTCATGCTGTACAGCATGGAATGGGGGAAACAAAAATCGGAGGAATGGTTGACCACTTTCTTCTTGTCCTTCTTTGAATCTGTCTTATGTATGGACCCAGTCAAGGTATCATATTTCAATACTATTAATGAATACTTGAACTTTTGTTTTACTAAGCTGATTTGACCAATCATTGATATTAATCAAAGACAAAATGGCTGTTCAAATCATTCATTTAGACTGGAACTGAACATTTGACTCCGATATTTGCCAACAGTTTTGTGAAGAATTTTAGTTGATTTGGTGACTTCAACATCGTTACTAGGGCTTATTCAATCTCTAGTTGCAACATTTAGGTTGCCAACCAGACAATTTACTCTTTTGTTACGTGAAACAAAAAATCTAATCACACTTTATGAACACGTGTGGATACACAAAGTCTTTTTGCTTCATACCTCCATGAAAACAAATTATGTTCTCTTTTTCTTTATAATTTAATGACACCTAGTGAAAAAACGCAAATATTTTACCAATTTTGATACATTTTATATGGAACTATTTTGTGCATAAGCAAACAAAAAAGCTGTGTGATTCAGGTATGAATAACTTTTTTCTGCCAATCAGAACGCTTTTTTTGATAGATGAAACTACAAAAATAAATTGTAAGCAACATCAACCACTCTTAGATGACTATCATGGTTTCACAATTAATTCTTCGAAATAGTAAATAGTTAAGTAACTCACTTAACCCAATACCACTCAATAACTGCTTTTGATGCCACTGTAAAATAATACCAAGGAAAGAATTGTCTTTAAGGAGAGAAATGGCTTGTAACAAGCCATTTCTGCTACCCACAATGTTTTCTACAATATTCAGTCATTTTTTTTTTAAATTGCACACACTTTGAAATATTGTCTGCTAATCCTTTCGATTTGGACAAGTCTGAATTTTTTTTCATTTTGGAATGGGTTAATGAAAATAGAATATTAGAGTGTAATGATTGTAACAGAAGGATTTATAATCAAAATTTTATACTTGTCCGAATTCAATAGAAGTTGCCGATGACAATGTAAACAGTAGTTAATGAAATTTGAAATTAATTCTTCTGGTCTTGTTAGAAGGAAAACATTGTCGGAAAAGAAGAGACTGCTTATTTCAATTATTTCAGGCATTTTTTTCCTTTTCCACAATGATTTTTAAAGTTCTTTCCTGGGATGGGAGGGGGAATGGTCATCAAAAAGCAGTAGTTAGTGAAAATGTGTAAATAAGGAACTCCCCTTGAAATTTCAGGTTATTTTCATGGCCCTAGTATTTGCAATACTATTTCGTGCAGCTAGTGAGTCGTCAACAGTGGTTGACAGGCAGACAATTATGAGGAATTACGCGGGAAGTCATAGAGGAAAATCAGGTAAAAGCTTTTGAATTAAGGAATTTAAATAGATTAGCTATTCACTTTTATTCACAGAGCTGAAAGTTTTAATGCTCTTGTGTAAATTTGAGGGCAGATTTATTGATTCATCATTGGGGTTTAACACGACTTTTCATAGAACTTCAGTTATGTTGTGGTGGCAGGTTCGCTTTCCCTGTACCCCGTCTTTTGGTTGGACCAGAACAACCAGAACATTGGATCAAAGTGTGGCAGAGTCACAGATCATGTTTGGTTTCCCTGAAGGGTAATGTCTTACACTAAAAGGGATAACATGTGCTGGTCAGCAAAAAATCATGCAAGAAAATATAATATAGGGGTTTGTTTACAAATACATGAGTGTCTGAGAGCATAACAGAATGAGGCAATTAATTATAAGATGAAATATTTTTCATTGTCCACAATTTTTTCTTCACAAAAAGACTTTTTTAAAAGAAAAAATTCATCAACTTAATTCATTCCCACACAATGATGCTTTTTGACACTCCTCTAGTAAAACGATTCAGAAAACATTGTGTAAAATGAAGAAATTGCTTGAACCAAGCAATTTCTTCATTTTTCACAACTTTTTCTACCCTTAGTTGAAAAAATCTTAAATTGCATAAACTTTAAATTGTTATCTGCAATTCTTCGAATTTGGACCAGACTAAAATTTTGTTGAGTGGGGATGGGTTAAAATCTCATCTTCAGCCTCTTTGAACTTGGACCTATCTTAATGGGTAAAAGAAATTTGGTAAAAAGACAGCCAGTGGCCAGTCCTGTCAAATTTGTTTGAATTCAAATGCATAGTCTCCAAGGAGTTTTCACTATATCAGTTAAGGAAATAGCAATGTGTTTCATTCAATCAAAATATTTTGAAGCAATTCTGTTTTCGATCACTTCTGCACAATTTGGTTGAAAAAATGTATAAAAGTTTCTGAGACAAAAGATTTTCCTGGTTTTCATTTTCGTACAATAAACCTATAAACGTCATTCTTTTCATCTGATCACATTTCTTTGAACAAATCTGATAAAGGATCACCAAAGGATCATTCTTAAGGAATTTGCAAGAAGTCCAGCCATAGTTTTTAGAAGATTTAAACAGTTAAAATACCATATTGAAATTAGCCTTCTGTACTCTCATTTTTTTCATCCGATTACAATTCTTTAAAGGGATCTGATAAAAGGTCAACCAAGGAGCACTCTTGTGAAATTTGGTTGAAGTAAGCCTGTAGTTTCTGAGAAGATCATGAACCCATTCCCACTCAATGATGCTTTTAGACACCCCTCTAAAAAAAAAACATTGGAAAAAATAGTGGAAAATGAAGAAATTGCTTTTTACAAACAATTTCTTCATTATCCACAATGTTTTTCTACCCTAAAGATTAAAAAATCCAAAATTTCATAATCTTTAATTTGTCGTCTGCAACTCCATTCAATTTGGACCTGTCAAAAATTTTGCCATCTGCTAATGTGTTAAAGGAAAACTTAAGGGACATACACATGGAGAGACACATGATGGACACATCACCATGGCAATAGTCCAAGTGGCCTTTGGTCAGTGTCGCTAAAAAAAATTGCTGGGAAAGAAAACAATATTTCCTACCTCATTTGACATTTATATTTCAATTTAAACACATTGGTCAAAACATTTGTTGACATGGAATTGGTTTATATTTAATTTTTAAACAAAGTTAAGTCTGAAGAGACATCAATTATTAATCAATGAAAAATAACAAGAAATCATGTTGAACATAAATTTCGAAGTTTGTCACCTGAATATTACCCATTCAATCAAACCTAATCATCTTCAGGAGGTGTCAGGCTTCCAGCCCCACCATTAGACCACAAGAGGCTTGAAGAAGAGCGTGTGCTGCGTCTTCAAGAGCTGAAGATGAGAACTGCGTTCAGGGATGTCCTGATCCAAGTGTTTCAAATCTGGATCCTTCTCAGTATCAGTTTCTCAAACAGAGATAATAAGTCTTACTACATGCACAAGGAAATTCAGGAAAGTGTGTTGGAGCCCATTGGCATGGATTCGTTTTCAGGGGTTTGTATTGACCCATTCCCAAAATTATGACAAATCTTTTCTGAATTGAAACAGGTTGCAGATGACAAATTTAGCTTGAATTGAAAAGTGAGGGCAATATGAGGAAGAAAACATTATGATAAACTAAGAAATTGCTTGTCACAAGCAATTTCTTCTTTTCTCACATTGTTTTCTGTAGCTATAATTCCTTGTTGTCTAAAAATAGGACTGTGTGGTGAAGGGTTAGCCAATTCCTACACCTTGACGCTTTTTAACACCCTGCTAGAAAAACAATTTCGAAAACATTGAGTTTAATGAAGAAATTACTTGTGATAGGCAATTTCTTCATTTTCCACAATTTTTTCCAACCCGAAAGTTGGGGAAAAAAAAGTCTAAAACTTCATAATTGTCTTCTGCAACTCCTTTCAATTTGAACAAGTCTGGAATTGCTTGGTTTTTACATCTCTATGTTTTTATTCTTCAGAAAACATTGTGGAAAAAGAAGAAATTGCTTGTGACAAGCAATTTATTCTTTTTCCACAATATTTTCTACCCTACTGAATAATTAATTTTGGAATATAATCAATTTTCATTGTCAACTGCAACATCAGTCTAAAATTTCAAAAAACAGGAAAGGGTTAATCTGTATGGCACTTATTTTCTTATTCAACATTCCTCTAAAGTCTTCTGCAGCCTCTCTCAATTTGCGTAAGTCTAACATTTTGTCATCTAGTAATTGGTTAAAATTTTCTCCTTAGATAAAAACAGTAGAACAGTACTATAGTTGGATCAATGGTACAGCAATACCAAATATATTCCCGGAGAATGATTATAATGATGATCGTCTACATTGGCGATTACGACAATTCACAACAGGCGGCGCAAAGTTTAGAGTCGGTCCTCCAAGACTGAGGCAGGTCAGAGTACCGAAAGGTTTGTACAGCCAGTATAGCTTTTTGACACTTCTTTATTTGATTCAGATGCTTTTTATATCTTTAATGAATGAACTTATTTATGCCCTGGTATTGTAAGTCTGAGAACAATTATATTTCCCTCTTTGATAATGTAAAGGACAATAAAAGTGCTTGTGAAAAATCTAATACGCAGATGACAATTTAAATAGAGCCAAGTAGGAAAATAAATGTCAAACAAGCTAGAAGGAAGATAGAAAACAAAGTGGGAAAAAGGAGACATTACTTGTTGCGATCAATCTCTCCTTTTCCCATATTTTTTTCTTTAAAATAATTCCTCAGTGACATGAAAATGAGGGAATAAGTGATAATGGGCTAAGCCATCACCAGATGACAGCATTGTAGACTGGTCCAAATTCAAAGATGTTGCAGATGATCATTTTTAGTTGATGGCATTTTAAATTTTGTTTGTTTTTTAAGGTGGAAAACATTGTGGACAATGAAGAAATTGCTTGTAACAAGCAATTTCTTCATTATCCACAATATTTTCTTGGAGGGCATCAAAAAGGATGACTGTGTGGAAATGGGTTAAAACAGAAATATTCAACTTTTCATGCATTTATTTCTTATGATTTTTTTTCAGAAATTAATTCCTGGGTGACATAAAAATGAGGTAATAAGTGTTAATTAAGATATACAACTTTGTATTTATTCATTACAGATACCTGTGAAATCCCATACATGGGTACTTTAGACTGCTATAGAGAGTATGTGACCCACGAGGAAGAAACCACAGACTACTGTGTGGGCTGGGCAGCTCAGCCTTGTGACCCAAAAGAGGCTGTATACAAGTTTTCTGCAGATGCCTGGCAATTTACATCTGCACTGGAAATCTGGGGTCTGCCTTTGTCAGGGTATTACAAGACCTATGGTGGGGGAGGGTATATCTCCAAACTAAGTGTTAACAGAGAAGTAAGCCACTTAATTCTGAATGAGCTGTATGAATATTCATGGATTGACAGACAGACTAGAGCTGTGATATTCGAAATGACATTATACTGTATAAATGTGAATATATTTACCTACAACATGTTTATGATAGAATTTCCAGAAACTGGGGGAGCTTTTCCATATGCATATATTTTACCTTTACGAGTGTACCAACATCAAGGGGCCCTTGGAATGTACACTTTGGCGTGTGAAGTAATATTCCTACTTTTTCTGATGGTGATGACTGGACTTGCTGTTTATGGAATTTACAAGGAACGATGCTCATATTTCTCCAAACCATGGCAGACCTATGATTTTGTTTTCATCATAGCAGGATATGTTTGTCTTGCGATGTACATAGCTCGAATGGTCATGACTAATTATGCCTTGGATGTATTTAGAGAAGACAAAAAAGAATTTGTCAACTTTTATCATGTTGCTCTATGGGACCAAATTTTGGTGTTATTGATCGGAATCCTGGTATTTATGGCAATATTCCGTCTGATGAACATCCTCGGTTACAACAAAAGAATCGGAGCTGTGGCAAGAGTTTTCACTAATGCAGCTGGTGACCTGTTATGGTTTGGATTGTTTTTTCTGACAATATTCACATGTTATGCTGTATTTGGTTATCTGTTGTTTGGAGCAGAGCTATCATCCTACAAAAATGTCTATCGTACAATGGGAACATTATTTATCAGTATGATTGGAAAAAGCAGATTCACGGAAATTGAAGACACGGACCCAATTATGTCCAAGTTATATTTCATGGTTTTCATCTTCTTCGTGGTCTATATGATTCTGACAATGTTCTTGGCAATTTTGTCACAGAGTATTGACAAAGTACACGAAGAAACAAAGAATGATAAAGGAGATGAAATGGTTGAGTATCTGATGAAGAAGTTTAAGAAGTTTTTGGGTTATGGCCAGGGTGGTGCTGATGGAGATACCAGAGCAAGAAATCTACATAGTAAGAAATACAGGATCTGTCATGAGATTTTATTTTAGAAAACCTTTTTACAATCCTTGTAATGTTGAAAAAAATCTTTTCATATTTCAACATTAAAATGAACCCTTTCCTGTTTTTTGAAAATTCAGACTGGTCTAAATCAAAAGATATTGGATGCAATTTAAAATGAAACCATCATATGTGGTAGAAAATATTCTAAGAAAAAGAAGAAATTGCTTGTTTCAAGCAATTTCTTCTTTTCCCACAATGATTTCTCTAGTTTAAAATCACAACAATGTTAAGTCTTTTTGGGTTTTGGGGTTTGTACAGGAAAGGTTAAAGAAGTGAAAGCACCTTAATCACTAGTTGTGAATTGATATTTCTTTTGAATTTTAAATCAATAAACAATTCTTCTGGCTTGAATAGAAAAAAACAGGTAGTGTAGGCCAAGATCATACTGCATATATCTGCAAGCTGGTCCTTGTCTACATCTCCTGCCAAAATAGCAATGTCTCTGGGTCAGTATGAAAAGTTAACCATTACTGGACTGCAACAATTTAGACCCATAGAAAAGCAAAGAACTTGTAGATGTGAATTTCTAATTTTGGAATATCTCTGTCTTAGAAATATATGTAAATAATAAAAAATTACTTGTGACAAATATTTCTTTATTTTCCACATTGGCTTTGTTAACTCTTCTCTTGATGGTCTCAAAAAAAGTAGGATTTTGTGGAAAGCATTATGAAATTATTATGAAGGTTTGCATGCTTAGCTTGCTTCCCTAAATGAGGTGAAGATATGCTTTTCGGACAGAAAATTGAGTTGCAGATGACTTGACTGGCTGTTTATTCAATGTTTCCAAGTAGATGTATTTTCAAGTTCACAATTAAATCTCTTAACCTATTACCAAATTACAAAATTTTAGACTGGCCCAAATTCAAAGGAGTCACATGTAGCAACTTTTTAGTTGAAATTTTAGAATCATTGCCTTTTGGATAGAAAACATTTTTTATTATTAACACAGTGTATGCAGCCCAGCCCTGTGCTCCATGGAACATGAAGAAAGGTCGGAAGTTTGAGTATGACAACAGACAGATATTGGAGGATATACGAATGTCTTTGACAGATGCTATGAATATGGACCCTAAAGGTAAACAGAAATTTATTCTTATATTTTGCTTACTGGAGGAAACACTTAGAGTGAGCATAATAGATTAATGAATACCAGCCGTTGTGAATTTTGCGTCGACATTTGGTTAGCATTCTAAAGATCACAATTTTTGCCAAATCTTCACCATACTTATCTTGATGAGGCCTTGAACCCTTTTGAAAATGGGTGTGGTCATGTAAAAATCTTGGTCACTAGGTCAAATCTTAGAACAAGAGCACTGCCCAAAGGTGCCAATGCTCGGCTGCAGGTGCTGGGTAATGTTAAAATCCTAAGTTGAATAAGGGACACAACTCTTACAAAAACGCTTTTAGAGTTATCCCTTTTGATAGTCTAGATAGCTCTTGTGATGGCCAATACACATGCCAAGTTTCATGGGGATATCTTCAATAACAATAAGATATAACCAAGGTTAAAGTTTGTCACACCAAGGCCATCGCAAACGACGCCAAGGTGATCACAATACCTCAGGTTTTCTCCGAAAACAGCCGAGCTAAAAATCTGGTTTAGGTACTTCAAGCCACATTTTTGCTTATTCCTCACTTAACTTTGTCAGAATAATAATGATTTCTTGGACCCTATGGAAAACAGGTCAAATCTTAAACAATTCTTAGTTATTTGAATGGACATTTCAGATGCCAAAAATTAATGTTACCTATCAGATTCTTGGAGGTTGCCGATCAAGTCCTTACTTGGGATATTTTAGAAAACAAGGGAAACAGTTTCAGATTGTTTATCCTATTACCAGATACCAGGTGCTTTCGACTAAGTCAATCTTGATGCAACTTGGTCAAAATAATAGTAAGGTCTTAACCCTTTCCTGTTTTTCAAAATTTTAGACCCGTCCAAATTGAAAGAGGTTGCAGACGACAATGAAAAGTGGATGAAATTTAAAATGAAACCGTCCTATGTTGTAGAAAATATTGTGGGAAAAGAAGAAATTGCTTGTTACAAGCAATTTCTTCTTTTTCCACAATGTTTTCTCAAGTATAAAATCACAAAGACGTAAAATCCCGTGTTTGAACAGGATAGGGTTAAGGATAATATGAAAAAATGGAGAACACAGGTAAAAAGTGCCTCAAAAACAATTTCTTTTTTACAAAATAGGGGCCAGAATTTTAGCGTAATCTTGGTCAAGATGATTGTTAAGTCATAAGGATGAACTTGAATAATATGGGACAGTTCAATAGGAAAACAAGGGGAACGGGCTATAAAAACAATTTACTTTGTCTATAATCTAAGGGCCACATTTTTGGCTACATCTATATTAACCTATTCAAACACAATCCCTCCCTTTTACACCCCTCAAGAAGAGAGGTTTAAAAACATTGTGAAAGAAATTGCAGCAGTTTCTTCATTTTCCACAATGTTTTCTATCCAAAAAGATAAAAAAAATCTAAAATTCAAACAACTTGAAATTGTCGTCTGCAAGTTCTTTCAATTTGGACTAGTCTAAAAGTTTGTTGTGTGGGAATAGGTTAAACTTGGTCAAGATTCTTTGTCTCCTATTTTAAACGGGACTGTACCATTGGGTCACAAGGTCAAATCCTTGATCAATAGGTGAATTGCTTGTGTCTTTACAAACAAAATTTGCTTTGAAACTTCATGTTCCCTTTTTCAAATAAGAATGCAGTCCAGGGCCAATTTTTTATGTAAGCTTATATAAAATGTAAGTCTTGTTCACATAAATTTTGTGCTTAATCTTCTTTTTTAGAATTTTCGACACCAGAACCAGATAAAAAAGAATCAAAGAAGTTAAAAAAGCCACGCCACTAGAACAAGTTGTATATACTTTTGTATAAATACAGTTATTATGACACCAACTTATAATTTCCAGGAATAATCACTTTAATACACATTAGCTGATACCAACACAATTCCATCATTTTAATCCCTTAAGAATTTTTTCTTAAGAAATTATCATGAAAAGGAGAAAATACTTCATGCAATTTCTCCTTTCTTCAGACTGTTTTCCATATGACCCTTACTTTTTTGTTTTATTTAAGAGATGAAGAGAATATTTTTTGTTTTCATGGAGGTATGAACCGAAAAAACTAATCACACTGTATGAATACGCGAAGCAGATTCATACATTGTGTGATTAGGTTTTTCGGTTCATACCTCCATGAAAACAAAAAGTATTATCTTCATTTCTTATAATTTAATAGCATCGAGCGAAAAATGCAACAACTTAACAAATTTTGATACCATTTTGTAGTGAACTATTTTGTGCAGAAGCATTCAAAATGGCTGCATACTCAAAATTTTGTTCATGGAGGTATGAATTAAATTTTTCGACCAATCAGATCGTTCGTTTTTGATAGACGAAACTAACAATTAAATTATTGTACTTTGAAAAGTGCTTTTCAATCAGTCCAAATTTTGTTGTATGGTAATATGACCTGTTATGTAAAATGGGACTGTCTTGAATTTGAAGTAAGTATCAACCCTGGTCAGTCAATACATTTCAATAGATTTTCTAAATTTACCATGGTTTATCTACTTACTAATAATTCCTAAAATACCAGTCCCAAATGACCAGTGTTTGATTTATTTTCTCTTGTCCAACATATATGTTATGTATGGATAGTCCCTATATGTATGATGGTATCATTTAGATGTGTGATTAGGTCTTTAAATTCATACCATTATGAAAATGTCAAATACTTCTTACTTCTATTCTTACTTGTTGGAATTGATTCAAATTCCTTATGAGCTTTGAGTATCAAGCAAAGAAGTGCACATTTTATTTTGGTTGCTGTCAATTTACTTTCTAAGAGTTATGTCTTTTTTGTTGAATAAAGTCATTATTCCAGTGACAAAATGTTTTTCAGTGACATGGATATATTGAGAGGGTATTAACCACATTCAGTGATAATCTAGTTTAATTAAGTGTTAACCCTTTCCTGTTCAAACTTGGGATTTTACGTTACTGTGATTGTAATTGTAACAAGCAATTTCTTTTTTTCCCACAATATTTTCTACCACATAGGATGGTTTTATTTCAAATTTCATCCAATTGTCATTGTCGTCTGCATTCTCTTTCAATTCGGACCAGTCTAAAATTTCAAAAAAGGAGAAAGGCTTAAACTTGAAATTGGTTTGTTATATGATAGAAAGATGGATACAAAAAGTAAGATTCATATTGGGACAAATACTTCAAGGTCAAGATGAAATGTGTTACTGCATAACTAAATTTTAGATTATACAAAATTGAAAGAAGTTGCAGGTGACAACTCAGAATATGTGAAAATTGAAAATTAAGTAACACATAGAACTTACAAGCTATTGCTCCTTTTGTAAGAATGTTTCTTTGTTAATTTTCTTTTTCTTCATCATGTCAAATAAAGGGAAAATAAGTTAAAGCAATTGGAAATATTTGATCATAAGGTATTAAACGTTTTCTAGTCATAGAATAGATCTGTGCAATATTAACATATACTCTTTTCAACTTTATCAATTTGAATAAATGAATTGATACCTTGATTTATGTTTGAATTTATACTGTTATTGCTTGTGGTATATATTTGTCGACTTGTGACCTATCACACAAATAGGGGACATTTCAAGTTAATTGGATAATTTTTCGACAAACCTATCACCATATGATCCCACCTTTTTATACCGCTCAAGAGAAAGCCTGTGAATGATACTAGTTGTTCTGGGATTATCTGTGCTTGATTTAACCCTTTCCTGTTTCTCAAAATTTTAGACTGGTCCAATTTCAAACATGTAGCAAACGAAAATGAAAAGTGAGTGCAATTTGAAACGAAACCATTCTATGTGGTAGAAAATATTGTGATAAAAGAAGAAATTGCTTGCATGAAATTGCATGGGCGTAAAAGCTAGTGATTATACAGGAAAGAGTTAAAAAAAGAAATACTTGGAATTTCAGTTGATGTATTTTTGTGGGTGCAACTTCTACAATTTTTTAAAGATATGAAGAGAATATTTTTTGTTTTCATGGAGGTATGAACCAAAAAAACAAATCACACTATATGAATACATGAAGTGTGATTAGGTTTTTCGTTTCATACCTTCATGAAACCAAATAAATTTTCTTCATTTCTTATTATTTAATAGCATTGAGCAAAAAGAGCAAAAACTTCACAAATTGTGATACTTTTTTTATGGGACTATTTTGTGCAGAATCATACAAAATTACTGTGTGCTCAAAATTTTGTTCAAAAGAAATTTCAAGTAATTGAACAATGACGAGTAGTTGTGCAGGAAAATTTATAATATAAGCAACAGAAAACTTGCCTCCTCACCACAGGTCAACTTTGTGTGATTTTAAGATGATGTCAGCCATGGAAGGTGTAAGAAATGCTTTTGAACTTTTCAAAAAAAATATTCAACACCCCTTCACAATTTAGAAACAAGAGGACCATGAT
Organism: Fragum fragum; assembly: GCA_946902895.1. Classification (NCBI taxonomy): domain Eukaryota; kingdom Metazoa; phylum Mollusca; class Bivalvia; order Cardiida; family Cardiidae; genus Fragum; species Fragum fragum. The sequence continues at coordinate 29,090,660 of OX336365.1, forward strand.
GGTCCTACATCGCTCCCATGAGTTTGATGGCTCAAGGCTTTATGATATACACAAAATATCAAAGCACTACACCTAATTATTTTGGGAGAAGATTTTTTTTAAAGATTTTCTCCTTTAATCTTAGGTATATTGAAGATCCTACCATTTAGAGCTAATTTCCAGAGTATAGTAATTCTCTGAAGTTTTTCAGTAGAGAGTCAATAATCAATATCAAAGCTCTAGGCCTAATGGTTTAGAAGATTTTCAAAAATATCCTTCTTTAATCCTTTCCAAAATCTTGGATTGCACAGAAAATGGATTGCACAGAAAAACATTTTCAGAATACGGTAATTCTATGAAATATTTTGGTAAAGGGTATATAGGTATTGATACACACCAAATATTAAAGCTCTAGTCCTTATGGTTTGGGAGAATGAGATTTTCAAAGATTTACTTCTTAATTCATTTCTGAAAACGGAATTGTACAGAAAAGGGCTAATTTTCAGAGTATGATTATTCTTTGAAGTAATTTGGTAGAGGGTCAATAGAAGATGATTTATACAAAATATCAAAGCTCTAATCCTTATTGTTTTGGGGAAGATTTTTTAAGTTTTCCTTCTATATTTCTATGTAAAATCTGGGATTGCTCAGCAAAGGCTAATTTTCAGAATAAGGTAATTCTTTGAAGTATTTTTGGTAATGGGTCAATAGATGATGATTTATACCAAATATCAAAGCTCTTGGCCTTATGGTTTGGGTGGAGAAGATTTTTTTAGTTTTTTCACTCTGTTGCCATGGCAACCAAAGATCTTCATGGATTTCAATTCCTTGAAGTACACTTATTTTGAAAGAGCATTACTCAATTATCATTCCCGTAGAGTTTGCTTGAAATTCCATGGTTAGTTTAGGAGGAGAAGATTTTTCTTTTCTGTAATTGTGAACGGACAGACGGATGGCTAGATGCTGGACAATGACCAATCACAATAGCTCACCCTGAGCATTTCGTTCTCAGTTGAGCTAAAACATACATTATACCGACAAGCCCCTTTGGATACATCTCTGCCATTCTGCAAAGCTCTTGTTCAATTTATACTCAATTTAAAATGTTTGCAATCTGTTTCTAATTGGGAACAGTCAAAAGATTTGTTCTTTTGGAAATGGCTTGGCCATTTTTCTTGATGGAATCTAGGTATGGGATTGTGTGGTAACATTGTAAATTGTCCCAGATACATGTAGTTCCCTTTTTGTGCGACACATTTGTTACTTATATGTTGAGATTATATTTATTAAACTATAGATGTTATGGAATTCAATGTAGTTAATCTTTATTTTAAATCCAACTCTTTTTACCATGCCTCATAAAACATGATCCATTTCAAGATCTTGTAAGCCCTTTACCTCATAATCCATATTATGAATTTATTGCATAGAAGAAAAAAAAGAGTGCAAAAGGCTTTTTTTCATTTCTCACAATGTTTTCTTCATGATATGGCTTTTATGTTTCAGTTGTATTTGAGTGTGCAATGTTTTCTGTAATTATTTCTAAATTTGGACCAGCCTAAGATGTTATTGTCTTGTAATGGGTTAACTTGGATACCCTGCATAGCCTTTTGAACATCATAGAATATATGTTTTAAAAGGTAGATGCTTGTGAAAATTTCATTATCCCAAAGCCAGTCCTAGAACCACAGGTTGTGATAAAAAGAGCAATCCACATGATCATGTGAGGGAATTCTAAATGCATTTTGTTAGAATTTGCCCCTTTTGTATATTAGCTATGAAAGTCAAACTTAATGGGAGGATAGAATGAACCAAGGGGAAGCAAAGTATATAAGAATCATTAATCTACCTTCTTTTAATTTTTGAGTTAGTGATTTACATGTACTTTGTTTTTCAGACTTGAACGTTGTCCCCATCAACTCTGAGAGGATGCCTAAAACCATAACTCTTACTTAATTTTTGAGTTGCAACCCTTTGTTTTCTCAGACTAAAGCATATCTTTGAAAGTTTAATAGCTGTGATTATGAAACTAAATGGGTGGGTGCATTGCATAAGAACCATCACTCTACCTTCTTTTAATTTTTGATTTATTGCCCTTCATGGTATTTTGTCCCCAGCATATCTCTGAAGGTATAATATCAGTGAATATCAAATTCCAAAGTGGATAGATCTCATCAATGAGAAGTGCTGTGCACTAGAACCATGACTCTACCTTGCTTTTATTTTTAGTTTTTTGTTGTTTTTCAGACTTCAATTTAGTTCAGATCATATCTCTGAAAGCATTATAGCTCTGATTGTGAAACTTACATGTTGACAGATTCTACAAGCGGCCCTATTGCTGTAAGCACTCACCTGAAATATAGCCTAAGAATATTACACACATTTGAAGAGGGCATCAGATGGTAACCCCATAGATTTTATGAAATCTTTATGATTTGTGCCTTGTCGTAAGAAGATTCTAAACAAACATTTTCTTCTTTGTTCCTATATAAGTTATGGCTAGCTCTGGACGAGCCAAAAAATTAGATTTTCAAACATATTCCTCTTAATTTCTATATAATTAGGAAAGATCCATACCATTGAATTTAGATATGACGAAAGGGTCATCACATGAACAAATTTTGTAAAATTTCACTTAGAGATTCTACAGACCAAACATCAATTTCCTAAGTTTCTGGCTTTGTAGGAGAAGTTTTTATTTATAGATTTCCTTCTTTCATTTCATCATAAAACAGGATGTGCCTGGAAAGTGTAGATTCTTAAGATTTCTACCATGTTTCTGTTTAAAATAGAGTGTACCAAAATATGACCTAAGAGTCATCACATAAACAACCTTGTAGTGGTTCACTAGCAGGTTCCACTTACAAAATATCAATGCTCTGGTCTTTCTCATTAGAGAGAGGATAATTTGGGTTTTTCTCGTTTATTTGTATGTTAAATAGTGTGTGCTTGGGTGTGCAAAAACCCAAACATATAGAAAATATATGGGAAAGTGTAAACTTTGAAGAACACACAACCAAATTTCTTATAAAATTATCTTTATATAATTAAGAAATATGTAACACTTCAATACAGTATTGTCCCACTTTTTTATCCTGCATCAAAACACTTTTCTTCTTGAGCTGTAACAGGAGAGTCTCCAGTTTGACAAGACTTGAGATGAAATTCACCTGAAATAAATAAGGACTATTATGTTATAGTTGCGATACAAAACCTTGTATTGGATTCTCGCTGCGTATGAAAATTATAGTTTTGTGTAATATCAATTTTTCCTACATGGCAAGAATTTAATACAAGGTTTTGTATCACTACTACATCACAGCACTCCATTTATCGTATAACAATATTTTGTTACAATAAAAGATACAAAAAGCTTTCAAAACTTGTCAAAATTTTCCGTTTTAGAATCTTAATAACAATATGATTAGTGAAATGTCACTTTACCAGGAAAATGACGTAGTGTAACAATATCCATTCCAGTTCAGTACATGTCCAATATAGACTTTTTTTCTGTCCAGTAAGAATGGTCCATGTTCAATGAGTGTATCTTATACAGTAAATTGGTGGGTATATGATAAATGAGTAAAATTATAAGTCTTTTTGTTGTTTGGTTATAGGTTAACCCAATACCACACAATGACACTTTCTGATGCCCTACAGAAATAGTATTATGAAAAACTTTGTGGGAAAAGAAGAAATTGCTTTTTAAAAAACAATGTCTCCTTTTTTCACAATCTTTTCAACCTTATTTGGCACTTTTTCTAATTTCAGAGCAATTTATAATGGCATCTGCAACTTTTTTCAAATTGGATCAGTCTAATTTCAAGCATGTTCACTGGTTTTTTAACCCTTAGGAATGATGATTAGAACAATGTTTTTGTAGTTAACCTTTTCCAACAAATCACACTTTTACGCCACTAAAGATGAAGAACTTTGGAAAACATCGTGGATAATGAAGAAATTGCTTGGTTCAGCATTTTCCACAATGTTTCCTTTCCAAAAGACGAAAAATCCTAAAATTTTATCAACTTAAAATTATGGTCTGCAACTCCTTTCAATTTGGACCAGTGTAACATTTTTTCATGTGGTAATGGGTTAAATTATAATTAGTCACCTCTCTTCAACCATGTTGTCAGTAAAATTGTTGACATAACTAAAATGTAGGTGTATTGAAAATCAACCAGTAACCTTTTCCCACATTGTGACGCTTTTGGATGCCCTTAAAGATCAGTGATTTGGAAAACATTGTGGAAAATGAAGAAATTGCTTGTAACAAGCAATTTCTTCATTTTTCACAATGTTTTCTATCCAGAAAATTTCCTAAACCTAGAATTGTCATCTTCAACTCCTTTCATTTTGGACAAGTCTAAAATTTTGTTGTCTTGTAATGGGTTAAACTTGGAATACGATTACATTTATTTACCCTTTCCTGGACAAACCCGGGATTTTACGTCACTGTGATTTTATACTTGAGAAAACATTATGGAAAAAGAAGAAATTGCTTGTAACAAGCAATTTCTCCTTTTCCCACAATATTTTCTACCACATAGGATGGTCAGATTTCAAATTGAATGCATTTTTCATTGTTGTCTGCAACCTCTTTCAAATAGGACCAGTCTAAAATTTCATAAAACAGGAATGGGTTAAGAAACAATAGTACTTGGGTATTTACATGAAAATATCACTGTCAATCTACCTATCCTCATGTTCACTCCTTTGAAAAATGATTTGAAAATTGACCCTTAATTAGATTTGAGCTAGAAATTTTTTCGATAAACAAAATCACCACAAGCAGATGCACCGCTGTTCAAGTGCTTGACAGAAAGTGAACTTATAAGTTCAAAAAGGGGTACAATTCATTCAAAAATGTATTCAGTTATCCCCTTGTTGGTATAGATTGCTGTTTGACAACAGATAATGAAAAATGTCAAAAGTTTTTGGACAACAATGACGACCTCGGCATAGCAGTACCTTGGAATTTCACCAAAAACAGACAGCTAAAAACTGTCTGTTCATACCTAGAAGACAATTGTGTCTAATTCTATGTTAAGGATAGGGTTATGATACAAGTGGGCCATACTTTATACATATATAGGCTCCGAACCTGGGGATCCCAAAATTTTCATGACAAATTCCAAGGCTTTAGAACTAATTTGAAAGGGATGAACATTTTTTCCTCCCTCTGGATCCATGAGTTATAATTTCAGAAAAAAAGGCATAAGTCAATGAACTGATGCTTCATGCAATATATCAAGGCTCTATGCCTTCTGGGTGAGGAGGAGAAGATTTTTAAGATTTTTTTAAAATTTCACTTGTTGCCATGGCAACCAGAGTTTAAACAGATTCTTTTAGCTATTTTAAAAGGGAACCACCTTAGTAACATTTCTGCCAAAATTGGTTCAAATAGGCAAAATGGTTTTGGAGGAGATTTAAAAATCATTTTTTATTTCATTATAACCCCCACTCCCATGGGGCACTGTCCTCCCTGTGACCCGAAACCAATATTTTAGCTATTTTGAAAGAGGTCAATATACTGATGCTTCATGCAAAATATCAAGGCGCTATGCCTCCTGGGTCAAAGGAGATGTTTTAAAGATTATTTTGAAATATCACTTTTGTTGTCAAGGCAACCAGAGTTTTAGACAGATTTTAATTATTTTAGCTTTTTTAAAGGGACCAAACTAAGGAACATTTCTGCCAAATTTGTTTTAAATAGGCCCTGTGGTTTGGGAGGAAATGTTGTTTTAAAATCATTCTTTATTTCTATAAAAAACCCACCCCCTTGGGCTCCACCCCTGTGGACCTGAGGATCATGATTTTAGTTATTTTGAAGAGGTCAATATACTGATGTTTCATGCAAATATCAAGACTCTATCCTTCCTGGGAAAGGAGGAGAAGATTTTTAAAGATTATTTTAAAATGTCACTTTTGTTGCCATGGCAATCAGAGTTTTCAAACGGATTTCAATTCTTTTAGCTATTTTTGAGGGGATAACCACAGGATTGTTTCTGCCAAATTCTGTTGAAATTGGCCATGTGGTTTGGAAGGATGTTGTTTAAAGAAATTGTTGACAGACACCCGGTGACAGACAATAGAAGGATGAAGGGTGATCACAATAGCTCACATGAAATATGACGACAATATCTACATAAAGCCAACTTAGCTATTTTTGAAGGGGACCGCCTAAGGATCATTTCTGCCAAATTTGGTTGAAATTGACCCACTGGTTTGGGAGATGTTTTTTAAACAAATTGTTGATGGACGCCGGAAGACAGATGCCAGACGGAAGCCGGATGAAGGATGATTACAATAGTTCATATGAGCACTTCGTGAACAGGTGAGAAAAAGTTGAAATATGAAGATAATACCTACATAAAGCCAGCTTAACAGTGGTCTAAATCGTCCACTTCATTTAACCCATTTCCAAACAGCATTATTTTAGACTGGTCCAAATTGAAAGGATTTGCAGACAACAATTCATAGTTTATAAAATTATAGATTTGTTCAAATTGGGTATTGTGTTGATGATATGATTTTATATCAAAGGGGGTTATATCCTACTAACTGCTCACTTTCATAATAGTGTACACATGCACAGTATTAACACCTTATCCAAGGTGCTAAAAATAGCCACTCAGAATTCACAAAATAAATTGTCAATATACTGAATAAGAACATTAGGGTTTTTTGCACTTATTAGTGTCAACAAGTGTAAATGTTCATGTATATGATGTTAAAACCATATAGAATTTGGCGCACCAAAAAAAAGCCTTGTTTTCAACAAATGAGATGAGAGGGGAATTTCAATGAAATACAGCCAACATTATTTTACTACCTGTTAGGATCCATATTTTAAACAAGTAAAAATAAATAAATTTAAAGATGAAATGTCTCTTAACAACTTCTTGCATTAAGGATTTCGCTAAATTTTTGTCCTTTTATTTTATACCTACCTGTTTACTGACAATATTGTGCATCTTAATCAAGGTCAAATGTGAGTAGGGTGACAAGACAAACTGGGTCATGTGAGCATCAATTATCAGACATAATAGGTCAACAACCTGCAACAAAAACATTGTTTGTGAGTGGATTAAATCTCCTAACTACAGCTCATCGGATCAATACCTACAAGCTTGTAGAAAAAAAAGTCTCAATAGGCTCAAGCCAAATTTAACCCTTTCCAACACAAACACACTTTTATGCCCCTGAAGAATTATATTAAACCCTTTTATCACAATGATTTCTATCTATTTGACCCTTAGTTTTCAATTTCAAAGCAATTTGAATTGTTGGCCACAAATAAGAAAATGAACAAAAGGTACTAACTTAGCATTAAAAGCAAACTAGAGATATGGTTCTTTTACATAGATAAGCTTTCTAACTAGATAAACCCATTACCAAGCAACAAAATTTTAGACTATTCCAAATCCAAAGATGTTTCAGACTACAAATTTTAGTTGATGAAATTTTGGATTTTTTAAAACTATTACAGTGGAAAACATTATGGATAATTAAGATATTGTTTGTAACAAGCAATTTTTCTTCATTTTCAAAAATGTTTTCCAGTGATTTTTCTTTCCGGCAGACAAAAACGTCATTATGTGGGAATATGTTTACATGAAATAAAGAATAAATGCCTTGTAATTATGTCTTATATTAGACTGAAATGTTTAACCCATTCCAACTCAACAAAATTTTATACTCGTCCAAATTGAAAGAAGTTGCAGACGATATTATCAAGTTGCTGGACTTTAAATTTTCTTTGTATTTTTGGATAGAAAACATTGTGGATAATGAAGAAATTGCTTGATACAAGCAATTTCTTCATTACCCACAATGTTTTCCACGGCTTTTTTCTTGAGGGGCGTAAAAAGGAGGGCTTGTGTGGGAATGGGTTAAATAAACCATGCTAGCATTTTCCATTTGTAACCAATGTATAAGTTTCAACTGATCTAACAAATATATGATGGATAAGTGTGAAAGTTGGGAAATTGTTGCAATATTATACAAAGACACTTGGTCCAATACACCTTTTCTTAAGGAATTCTTATTTCCCGTATGACAAAATTTTAGAACTGGTCCAAATTCAAAGAAGTTGCAGACAACAATCTTACATTGGAAGAATTTTAACCTTTATCATGCTATATTCCTGTTTTTGCAGGAGGTATATACAAAGATCAGACTGCTCAAACGTGCAGTCTGATCTTTGTATACATCACCCGTTTTTCCAATTCAATTATATACAATTATAAATTCATTTGTCAAAAGAAATATTGACCCACAATCAAAGCCTTAAAGTGCTTCCAGTCCTATGATTTTCATGTAATTATAATTTAATTTTTAGTTTCATCTATCAAAAACAAGCGTTCTGATTGGTCAAAAAATATTATTCATAACTCCATGAGCAAAATTTTGATCACACAGTGATTTTGTATGCTCCCGCACAAAATAGTCCCATACAAAAAAGGTATCAAAATTTGTTAAGATTTTTTTTTTGCTCGATGCTATTAAATTATAAGAAATGAAGAGAATATTTTTTGTTTTCATGGAGGTATGAAGCAAAAAACCTAATCACACGATGTATGAATACGCGAAGCGTATTCATACAGTGTGATTAGTTTTTTGGTTCATACCTCCATGAAAACAAAAAATATTCTCTTCATCTCTTAACTCAATAAAGTTTTATTCAGCATGACAATGGTTGAAAAACTTTGTCTTTTGGGGTAGAAAACAGTGGATAATTAAGAAATTACTTGTGACAAGCAATTTCTTCAATTTCAATGTATTAACTAGCTTAGCTTATTTCTTGAGGGGTGTAAAAAAAGGAATCAAGAGGGAATTGACTGAATTATCTGTCTTCACTGTTAAATGATAACTGTTCAAATGAAATAATGCTTTTGGTTCTTCCAATTAAAATATCCTCCCAACCTCAGTAGGGAGGGTATATTCCCGATTTCTCAGTAACTAATGGATTTGACTCAAACTTTACAGATAAACTTGGTATCAAAGAGATGTGCATATTGTAATTTGGTCAGGTCTTTTTACTATTTACAGAGTTATGGATCTTTGGTGAAAAAATCTTGTCCGCTCATTCTCACTTCAACTACTGAATGGATTCGACTCAAATCTCACATGTGCACACACATGCACTCTGTATTAACCAAAATGTGCATGTTCTTTTTTGGCTATGGTTCATTGACTTTTCGTAATTATGCCAAGTATCTTAATTTTAGTTTAAATGGTATAATTATCTTTTTATCGTCCCTTTAACTTGTGATACATCACTTGAACACATTTCAAATTTGATTTACCTGAGTTGTATTGAATTTCTCATTCTTACCGTTGTCACGAAAAGAGACACATCATTTTCTACATACTTGATATAAATCACTTGTACATGTTACATTCAATTTACCTGAGGTGTACTGAGTTTCTTATCTTTATCATTGTCATGAAGCACAGACTTTCTAGCCAGCAGATAACCAAGGTATTCAAACAATGTCTGAAACATAAGATAAATACATTTATTAGTAAGTCCAGATTACTGTTTTCTTGACTCATAAACATTTACTCCTTTTATTCCCAAAACTAAATATGTACAATCATGTAAATGTCAAAGAATGGCACAGGCTAGGGAAAAAGGATTATAGTCTAGAAGGCATTTGCATGTTTTGTAATATATCATAAGATGTTATACAATATGACATTTTGCAGAAAAACTTCATACACAAAAACCTTTAACCTAATCTTTATTGAACCTTATTTAGTTTACAAAATTTTAGTCCTGTCTGAATTCAAAGGTTTTGCAGACAAAAGTTTAATTAAATCTTGAATTTAATTTGAAGAATAGCCATTCAGTAGTGTAGAAAGTAATGTAGAAAAAGAAGAAATTGCTTTTTACAAGTAATTTCTTCTTTTTCTACAATATTTTTTCAAGTATTAATTCTCAGGGATGTAAAACCAGGGATTGAACATGAAAGGGTTAAGAAAAAGTAAGACAGCTTACATGCAAAAACTATGCAAGGTATTACAATGACCAAGTATTAAATGTGTCCTGAACAGTTCCCATTCTTCGAATAAAATGTAGCTAAATGAAATATTTTATTCATCTTAGGGTAGAAAATATTCTGATCCTTGCAAAGACTGTCTTTCAATTGTATAATTACAGACTAATGAAACTATTTTTTATAATTACAGACTAATGAAACTTTTTTCTTGTTTGTACTATCAATAAGGAATTAAAAACATTATCACATTATCCCAAAATTTAACTTCTGTGGAAAAATACAATGTAGAAGTATTGGAAGACAATTGTACATTACCTCAGCATCTTTAAAATTCAAAGTCCTCAAACACTCAAGTAAGAATACATCACTATAAGGCTTAACAAGTACATTATCACTGCCAGCAAATTAAGGAATCTTAAGATATATCATGAAAAAAATGTTGAACAAAATCATACACAAATGCTTGGTGTGAATTAGAATGATTGTCTAAGGACAACTGGTATTCAGCATGAACGTTTTACCTCATAAATGTTCGCCCTCTGATCTTGATGCTAAGGTAACTGACCTATTGTTTCAAATGGATCATCTATTCATAATTGAAAGCAATCCTGTCAAATCGTATTGTGAAATATCCATAACAGAGGGAGTTATGGCTCATGCAAAACTTTGACCTTGAGCTGTGATCTTGATCTTAAAAAGAACAAACATTACAAATGACACATCTAAGAAAGGTTTAGTAGAATTGTTGTCCGAAATTATTTTGAAATAAATTAATACATATAGGAATTATGCTTTGGACAAGCTCAATTTTAACATTTCACTTTGAGGAGTGACCTTGACCTTAAAATTATCAAAAGATTTCTTTCAAATGGTAATATCTACTATTAAGGTAGAAGAATCATGTCGAGTTAATTTGAAATCTGTTAATAAATGTAGGACTTTTGCTCTGGACAAGTGATATTTCAGAATTTGACTTTTAGCTTTAGCCTTGACCTAGGAGCTATCCAAAAGTTCTTATAAAAAGGATACACAAGATAAGCTTTTTCTGTACTAAATGGACATTTACACGATTCAGTGACATCATCGTCACTGTCAACACCCTCATCTTCTGTGTCTGACGACATCTGATCAGACTGATCCATCTCATTTACCTCATTTACAATTGATCGGATCTTTTCTTCATCACATCTGAAATGAATAACTTGACCATTATATTACTTTAGAGAAGACACCTTTATCTGTCACATTAACCCATTACCAGATAACAAATTTCTTGATTGGTTCAAATAACTAGATGGTTGTCCCAGGAAAACTGCTGTCGAGCCCCAAAAGTTTTGTAGTCATCATGCTTCGGACAAGCACAATTTCAGTGTTTGACCTTGAGCTTTGACCTTGAACTAGAAGCTATCCAAAAATTCTTTCAAATGGCACATCTACTCATATTTTGAAATCAATCCATAATTGTAGGAGAAATGCTCTTGACAATCACAATTTTAGTGTTTGACCTTGAGCTGAGACCTTGACATTAGAACTATCAAAAAATATTTCAAATGGGACATCTACTCATGACGGAGAACAATCGTGCCAAATTATTTTGAAATCCATCCATAAATAAAGGAGTAATTGTCCGGACAAATTCGGGACAGAATGAGGGTTTGTTTGTTTGAATGGGGTTTTACGCCGCTTTCAACAATCTTTCAGTTATATCGCGGCGGCTGGAGCACCTGACAACGGATTCCTGATATTTCTCACACCAATACTACCATTACATCCTTTCCTAGCCTCCAGCTGCTATCCCACATAGGTCTACGATTATTGACCCATTGGTGAGAGACAAATGATGACTGCTGCCGTCGGGGATCGAACCCGGGACCTCTAGATTGACAGTCCGCCGTGCTACCAACTGCGCTATGACGGCGGCGGACAGAAGGAGGGACTAACCCAATAATGCACATACAACTTTTTGTCATAGTGACAACTATGTCTCGTTCACCACAAGCGGGCTCGACAAAAGAGGTTGTAGGAGCAAATTCGAATTAAATCTAAGTTGAAGAATTAGTGCAAACTACAGTAGAAAATACTGTGAGAATAAGAAAATTACTTGTTACAAGCAATTACTCCTCTCCCACTATTTTTGCCTGAGCTATATTTTTCTACTGCATCAAAACGTGTTTTCTAATTGATAAATAAGTGCTATTCAGTAAAGAAGTCATTTGAGAAAAGCTAGCAATTTCTCCTTTTGCTGCCATTTTTCCAAAGAGTTAATTATCCAGTGCATTAGAATATGGGGTTGCTAGGTGATGAATTGATAGATGACAAAATCTTAGCCCCCATTAAATTCAAAGAGGTTGCAGACAACAATTTAAAACATGTGGTTTGAAATTGAGTTCCACATAATCGACACAAGAGCTAGTGTATTCTCCAGGGAGCAGAATCTAAAGAGATTAATCTGGAAGAACTTGTTTCCCAATCCTTGTAAAATAAATAGGTTTAAACCAAGTCAAGCTTTTCATCCAAACGAGGCAATTTTTTATCCAACTGGTAAGAGAGACAAACAATGTTAGGTTAAATATTGGTTGTCACTAGAGTCAAACATATTTCCCTATGATAAGCAGTCTAATCCATTATCAACCGTACTACTGCTATGACTCAATAAAATGCTACTAGTTGTTTTGTCATGAAGAAAACAAGACCTAGGAGGATTGAAACAATGACATGTTAGGCCCCTGGACAACTACATGCAGGAAAAACTGTTTTACCAAAGGATAAATTTAATCCATAACCACACAAGCCTGTATTTTCAAGCATTGAAAAAACTTTTTTCAAGGAAAAAAATGTGATAAAAGGAGAAGTTGATGGTGCAAGCAAATAATATGCCTCTAGATGACTCTATCAATAAATTTGGTATTTATGATCACACATTTAACATCCGCTATATAAGTATGCTGTTTCAAATATGTATTGACCTTTGAAAAGCAAAAAGTTATAGTGAATTTAATTTGAATTAAAAAAATATTACTGCCTAAGGGATCCTCACAAATGGTTGTTGGGCACTGGATAGTGGATGAAAATGTAAAGGAAAAGGTACAAATTTCTTGAAAATAAGGATAAACCCTTTCCTGTTTTTGATCATTTTAGACTGGTCTAATTTTAAAAGAAGTTGCAGACGACAATAAAAAGTGGGTGTAATTTGAAAAGTAACTAACCTAAAGGTTAGAAAACATTGTGAGAAAAGAAGAAATTGCTTGTAACAAGCAATTTCTTCTTTTCCCACAATATTGTCTCAGGTATAAAATCACAGGGATGTAAAAACAAGAGATTGTACAGGAAAGGGTTAAGAGTCACCTCTCTTCATAGTATAGATTCCTCTTTTGATAGTGAACATATTTTCAAAATTCAAACTGAATGCCTTCAGTAATAGCAGAGATATTACAAAATGTCATAGTTTTCGACAATGATGACTATGACACAGGTGGGAACACAGCTATGGCAATGCCAAGAACATTGGTTAACCCATTATCTGATGTCAAAATTGCATACTACTTCAATTTGAAAGAATTCGCAGACATAATTTAAATGAATTATGGAATTTAGAAAATTGTCTAATTTAGGATTCTAAGAAAACATTCTGTACAGAATTTTTTCCCAACCTTTTCTCTTGAGGGGATGTACATAAGTGGGATCGTGTGGGAATGGGTTAAGTACAACAATGATGTGCATACTGGCATAATACTTACTGTAGATAACAAGACAGAGCTTTACACATACACTTTTCTGGAAGGTTGTTTGTAGATTTTATCAAAATGTCTAAAATGTTGATTTCTGAATGCTGTATCAGACTGTCAACTACTATATCAATGGCACTGGAAAAGATTTACAAGATTTCTACAAAGGCCAGCAGTATGGACATAGGTCGTGTAACTGATGTATTGCCGCTTTCAGAAAATGACTAATCAAATCAATCATTTAGAATGGAAGTGATCTTTGAAAATCGCAAATTAATGTCAGGCATTTTTGTTGGTATGGCTATTTAAACATAGTGACTATAACTTATTCAAGCTGTAGTTACGACATTTAAGACGCGTGTGTGTGGGAATGGGTTAAACTTTACAATTTCTTGGTGTACAATATACAATTACCAGCAGTTTATCAAACAGACAAAATACTTCTCATTACAGTGGAAACCTGTTAACAGCAACACCAATTTGTCAACATTTTTGTTGCTTTTAACCAGAAGTTGCTATTAAAAGGAGCTTTTTGTTCTATAAATCTAATATTTGTGCATAAAGACAGTTGCAATTAAGTAGTGATTTACAATCATTAAGGTTGCAATTCAGACGATTCCACTGTACTTTACAAAACAAATGTCTTGGCCTATGGCTGTCAAAGCCAGGACTTGAACTTACAACCAAACAACTAAAAGATTGATTGTATGAGGTTTTATGCAGCTTTCAACAATATTTCAGTCGTATATCACAGACTGGTTATTTCAGTATTTTAAGCCGTTTTATGTCAATGCAATTTCTTAAGAAGGAATTTTATTCAGCATCACTAGGGTTAATGTGAATCAGGGGCACTAACTTGTAAATTCTCCACAGTATTTTCATGAAAGTTGGATGTTGCAAATTTAAAACTCTTAATTAACACTTCTATTAAGTGAAGAAGACAGAAACTTTTGGTGGAGTTTTTTGGATAAGCATTTTAAAGTCAATTCATGATCAGAGGCAAAAAATATTCATGGAATTTATATCAAATGTGTGTCTTGCAAATGAACATTTTTGAGTAGTCTCAAGTGAATTGTATGATATTTAATTTTTACAAGAACACTCTGTCTCACTCTGTTTTTGAAGAAGTTATCAAGTGAATTGGACTGAAACTGTAGGAAAAGTTGTCTAAACTGCCTGACTGACCAACCAAGAGGCTGACTTCTGTAATTCCCACAAATCATGTTTGTGGGGGTATAACTAGGCATAGCCAGAGAATTGAAAGGACTTACCTTGAAGGTACAAATTGTTTTTCCACTAACATTTGAATCTCCTGTTTTGCCCAGTATTTTGTCTCTCCCACAATTTTATGGACAAGGGAAACCATCTGTGGACTGGTCAACCAATGGGGGTTTCTCTTATTTTCTAACTCTTTCATCAACTTCCCAAAACTGGATTTAAAGGTGGTATAGCTCTGAAAATTATTATTAGCCTTCCTAACCTTTGTCATAGTGTATGAAAATCTTGTCAGATGTGTGCTAAATCAAAAGACTTAAAATACGGAAAGCACTAAGTGCAGTCTGATCTTTGTCTACACCACCCGCCTGTCTTTTTTAAACCAGAATTGATTAAAAGATACATTTTCAGAAGAAATATTAACCTACAATTGGTGCTTCCAATGTTTTCAGCCCTTTGAAAATTTGTAGAGGATATATAATTCAGCATGACAAGGGTTAATGTGATCAGTAGCATGGCTAGGATTCAAACACAAAACTCTCGCCTTCTCTGTAATGAAGCCGTCTCCCCTACCAAGCAGGACCTCCTCATTTTCGACAAGTAGATGGACAATACAACAATTACATAGTTCATTACTATGATTTATCAATTAATAGAAGGCTAAACTTTGATAATATTCATGCATAAATTAGAATTTAAGAAAAAATGTGTATATAATAATAAGCCTTGTAAAACCAATTTTGACTAAACTTGTTTCTACTTACAACAGATTTAACACATAGTTTTGAAAATTGAGTTGTAAGATCTTCTGAGGAGCTTGCCTCTTTATTCTGCAATTCGAGAAAACACGCATCATTACACAAAACTAATCAATGATTTATTTAAATGACCCAGCTCAAATATTCTTAAAAATTGATTGGATTATTTGTTTAATTAATTCCAAAACAAGCAAGCTTTTTGATTCATCTCAAGAAAACAAGGTTAGGAAAACATAGTGGAAAATGAAGCAAACAAAATATAACAAGCAATTTCTTCATTTCCTGCAATCATTTCTCCTCAAAAAGACAAAAGAATATATAATTTTAAGAAGTTTAATTTGTTATCTACAACAACTTCAAATTAGACCACTAAAAATTTTTGTTACATATAAATGGGTTAGAGGTTGTTTATTTGCTTAATAATAACAAAGTTTGTACTCCCAAATCTTGACACATGATGATTGAGGCCAGCTAACTTGCCAAAACATTATATGAAACAGACTAAATGTTCAGGAGGAATGATGACAATCTTTATAAACTATTTGTCTTCAAATTCCTTTGTTGTGAGAACTTGATAAAAAGTTTTGTTGATGAAATTTTAAAAATCTTTGTATTTTGGGGTAGAAAACATTTAGGATAATGAAGAAATAGCTGGTAACAATGTTTTCAGCTTTTTTTTCTTTGGGGCGTCAGAAAGTCTAATCTTAAGTTTTCTTCATTGTCAATGTTGTTCAAAGCTTTTGTCATAGGAGGGGGGGGGGGGGGGGTCAAAAAGTTTTATTCTGAAAAACGCCAGGTTAATATAAGGTTTAGTGCGCCATTATTGAAACTTACAAATCAGTATAAAAATGACTCACTCTATTATAGCTCTGAATAAAAAGCTGTCTATAAAAAAAGTTGGCAATTGACGGTGCGTGGATGTCCGTAAAAGAATCAATCAATCAATCAGATCATTCATGGAGACGAGAAACGATCTTTGAACTCCGACATTGGCCTTCATTTATGTGAAGCATTTTTGACAGTTTTGCAACTTAATCCATTCCCACACAATACTGCATTTTTATGCCACTCAGGCCAAAAGTTTTGGAAAACTTTGTGGAAAAAGAGGAAATTGCAAGCAAGCAGGCAAGCAATCTTCTTTGAAATTCGACCACTTTATAATTTTGTCATCTGGTAATAGGTTAAATGTCGGTTGACAACCAACCGTTTTATTTATCTGTTATATCTTACTTGCTATAATTTTTCCTTAATAGTACTGTTTAATATTTAACCCATTACAAGATGGCAAAATTTTAGACTGGTCCAAATTGAAAGGAATTACAGACGAGAGATTAAAGTTAATGGAATTTTAGATTTTTTCAACTTTCTGGGTAGAAAACATTGTGTTAAATGAAGAAATTGCATATCACAAGCAATTTCTGCATTTTACACAATGTTTTCCTAATGTTTTTCTTGAGGGTGTCAAAAAGCGTCATTGTGTGGGAATGGGTTAACCCTTTTCTGTACGAAAGCAATTTCTCCTTTTCCCACAATATTTCTTACTGTATGGGATGGGTTCTTTAAAATAGCATCCAACTTTCATTGTCACCTGCAACCTCTTTCAATTTGGACCAGTCTAAAATTTCAAAAAACAGGAATGGGTTAAGTGAATCTTCTTGTTATAGCTCAGTGGGCAGGACTGATAATCCATCAATCATCGAGTTTATGGCTGTACAGCAGCTTTTACCTTTTGTCCTTGAGTCCAAACATGATGTTGTGGAATTGTTGATGTGCTGGTTATATTTCTACCCAGAATACTGCTCACTGTGGATGTGTGACACTCATATTTGCATGCATACAATGTCCGTCCACATGGGTAAAATAAGTGACCTTGAACACAAAATATCTGAAATAGATAGTCCAAAATATGAAGGTTTAACAATTTACTCATTACCATGCTATCCCTAAATCTCACATTCTGATTAACTCTGGGGAATAGCTTATTGAAAACATTGTGGTAATAGTAAAAATTGCTTGTATTAGCAATCTGTCCTTATTACACAATATTTTCTAACCTACATAGTACTTACTGTTCAATTTCGAAGCAATTTGAATTATTGTCACATACTGATGTAAAATACAAATAAACAACACAAATTAAGACTGAAACCATTTTAAGTTTGGAAAAGTTTAGGTACTTAGCATTATCTCGATGAGATATAGTGATGATTCTACAGATTTATACATTGAATCTTTGCTACACATTACTGCAAATATTTAGCAACACATATGAAAGAGTTCATAGAAATAATACTAAACCTGAAAAGGTGTTTTAGTATTTTATCCTAAAACCTTACCTTACACTTGGAATGCGGCTTCTCTATAAATGCTTGCCAAGTTTTCTGTAAGCCAAATTTGATGTCAAAAATAGCTATACCATCTGCAAAATTAAAAAAATCAATTTTGTGAATAAATATACTTGCAGAGAGAATAAAAGAGAAGTTTAAAATCACCAGCATTCACTGAGACAATTTCCTAATTAGTAGAAAGAAGAAAGATCTGTAATGTCCTTTTTTATTTCAACAATATCTCTGTTGTATAAATAACAATCAAACCACTATCATGACTTGTTGAATTAGATGTTAGTTTATCTGGTTTAAAGAGAGATATTTCTTCCTTTCTTACATGTTTCCCATTGCTACCATTCAAATAGACTTAATCAATTAAAAAAGAGTCACTGTTACTAGAATTTTTTTCATTTCTGACAATGTTATCCATAGCTATAGCTTGAAATTATTGACATGGTTTGACTTTTAAGCAATGAATAATTAGCTATAAATAAATTTGATCTCGACAAATGTCATAGGTTTACGAGTTATTTCATCAATACCCCCAGAAGTTCAATTTACATTCTTAAAATCTAATGATAGTATGCTAACTTAATTCCTCAACAGATAAGTGGTCGAGTGGTATAGTACGCAAAGGCCTGAAACAGTCAACACGTGTTCGAACCTGCTTAGAAACCAGTAATAACCAATAAGAAAATTAAAAAAGACAGATCTTTGAACAAATGTTTGAAATATATATTTGTCATATTTGTAGAGATATTGTCCAGACAATATAGCAAATCTAAAATTTTGACCTTTGACATTGAACTATGAAATGTTTCTTTGAAAATATGAAATTGTTTTTATTACTTTCACAACCAGGATTTATACTGAAGGCTTGTGTAAAATTTCATCAAAATTTGCTATATACTGAGATTTTGTCTGTAAAAGTTTCAGACCTGAATTTGACATTTGACCTTGACTGGTGACCCTTAACTATGATTTATTGATTTTTGTACAACTACGGCTCATATTACACAAGTTCATTTAACTGAAAACTATTGGCTCTCTTTCAATGTAAGGTGATAACAGCTTCAATTAGCAAGTTATTTTTATACCAAAGAAAATAAAGCAAATTATTATCAACCAGTTTCTTTTGGCAGTAATGTTGTCTAGTATTCAGACATCTTACCTTCCTGTCCATTCTTACAGCATGTCACAGCTATATGTGTTGTGTCTAGGATGACCATACTACTAAGTTTTGTTATACCACAAATTATTGGTAGTATAGATGTTAAACTTATTGATTCTTGTTGGACAGTCACTTTGGACAATGAACCATCATTCCCTGTAAAATATAGTATGCTGATACAGCAAGGGCCATCACTAACACTAGTAATCAAAACAGAGGCCTGTGTTTTTCAACATATTCCTACACGATTCTGCCATTTCACATCCCTCAAGAAAGTAGTTAGGAAAGCATTGTGAAAATTAAGAAGTTTGTTACAAGTTTTCTATCCCAAAAGACAATGGTTTTCAACAATTCTTCAACTAAAACACAACTGTAACCTTGAGATTGAACCAATCTAAAATTTTGTTGTAATGGGTTAACCAATTACCACAGAACAAAATGTGAGACTGGTCCAAATTCAAAGAAAAAGTACAAAAATTTTCAGTTCATGAAATGTTAAAAATCTTTGTACTCCTAAGTTACAGGTCCATTAGGCTTGCAGTTTTTCTCATTGACTGACTTCATATGAATTAGCTATTCTACGTTATAACTCAAAGATCCTTGGCCCACTGACTCTGACAGGAAGTTCCACTTTGTTGTTATAAGGCACTAGTTTTGAAAAAAACTTATAGCCAGTATCATGTAAAACAAGAGGACCATGATGGTCCTAAATCCCTCCCCTGAGTATGATGGTTCATGGCTTTATGAAATAAACAAAATGGCAAAGCCCTCTGTCTAATTATTTTGGAGAAGATGTTTACAGATTTCTCTTTTAATCCTAGGAATATTGATGATCCCACCATATAGCACTAATTCCCTGAATATGGTAATGCTTTGAAGTATAGACATCAATACATACCAAGTATAAAATCTGTAAGCCTAATGGTTTAGGAGAAGAAGGTTTTCAAAGATATCATTATTTATACCTAACTAAAATTAGGGATTGCACAGAAAAGGGCCAATTTTTTAAGTAAGTTGGTAGAGGGTCAATGGCTGATGATATGTACCAAATATCAAAGCTCTAGGCTTTATGGTTTGGGAGAAGAAGATTTTCAAAGATTTCCTTCTTTATTCCTTTGATAAATCAGGAATCTCACAGAAAAGGGCTAATTTTCAGAGTACAGTAATTCTTTGAAGTATTTTGGTAGAGGGTCAATATATTATGATATTTGCAAAATATCAAAGCTCTAGGCCTTATGGTTTGGGACAAGAAGATTTTTAAAGTTTTCCTTCTTTAATTCTATGTAAAATCAGGGATTGCCCGGAAAAGGGCTAATTTTCAGAATAGGGTAATTCTTTGAAGTATTTTGGTAGAGGGTCAATAGATGATGATTTGTACTTAATTTCAAAGCTCTAGGCCTTATGGTTTGGGAGAAGAAGATTTTAAAAGATTTCCTTCTTTATTTCTATGTAAAATCAGGGATCATTAAGAAAAGGGCTAATTTTCAGAATACAGTAATTCTTTGAAGTATTTTTGTAGAGGGTCAATAGATGATGATGAGTACCGAATATCAAAGCTCTAGGCCTTATGGTTTGGGAGAAGAAGATTTTTAAAGATTTCCTTCTTTATTTCTATGTTAACCCATTCCCACTCAATCCCTCCTTTTTACGCCCCTCAACAAAAAAGCTTTGGAAAACATTGTAGAAAATGAAGAAATTGCTTTGATCAAGAAATTTCGTCATTACCCACAATGTTTTTTTTCCCAAAAGACGAAAAAATTCAAAATTCCATCATCTTGAAATTGTCATCTGCAGCTCCTTCAAATTTGGACTTGTCTAAAATTCCATTGTGTTGGAATGGGTTAAATCAGGGATTGCCAAGAAGCATGCTAATTTTCAGAGTACAGTAATTCTTTGAAGTATTTTGGTAGAGGGTCAATAGATGATGATGAATACCAAATATCAAAGCTCTAGGCCTTATGGTTTGGCAGAAGATTTTTAAAGATTTCCTTCTTTATTTCTATGTAAAATCAGGGATCATTAAGAAAAGGGCTAATTTTCAGAATACAGTAATTCTTTGAAGTATTTTGGTAGAGGGTCAATAGATGATGATGTATACCAAATATCAAAGCTCTGGGCTTTATGGTTTGGGAGAAGAAGATTTTAAAAGATTTCCTTCTTTATTTCTATGTAAAATCAGGGATTGCCCGGAAAAGGGCTAATTTTCAGAATAGGGTAATTCTTTGAAGTATTTTGGTAAAGGGTCAATAGATGATGATTTGTACCAAATATCAAAGCTCTGGGCTTTATGGTTTGTGAGAAGAAGATTTTAAAAGATTTCCTTCTTTATTTCTATGTTAAATCAGGGATCATTAAGAAAAGGGCTAATTTTCAGAATACAGTAATTCTTTGAAGTTTTTTGGTAGAGGGTCAATAGATGATGATGATGTATACCAAATATCAAAGCTCTAGGCTTTACCGTTTGGGAGGAGAAGATTTTTTAAATTTTTTCACTCCGTTGCCATGGCAACCAGAGTTCTTCATGGATTTCAATTCTTTGAAGTATTTTGAAAGAGCATGACCTAAGGATCATTTCCGTGAAGTTTTGTTGAAATTCCATGGTTAGTTTAGGAGTTGAAGATTTTTTTGTAATTGTGAACGGACGGACGGACGGAAGGACAGACAGATGGACAGACGGACGGACGGACGGACGAAGACCGATCACAATAGCTCCTCCAGAGCACTTCGTGCTCAGGGGAGCTAAAAAGTAAAATGGTTGGTTGGAGACCTTACTGTCATAACTACAGCTTATTTATCCTCAAAACAACAACATAAAAAACAGCAAATCATTTGATGGCAACATAAAGATCATTACTACAAGATGAAGGTAAGCTGAAGTTGTGACATTTAAACTGGAAGACTAACAAAAATGCTCAACATGAATGTTGGAGCTCAACATTCACTCCCAGTCTAATTTTTCATTTTAAATCAAATTTGAAATGCTGTATACAACTTCATTTAAATTCTTATAAAATTGACCAGTTTGAAATTATGCTGTTTGATAATAGGTCAAAAAACAAAATCCATCATGATAAAACAATGAAGAAATCACACTTACACAGAGTGTACACATTCACAGCGTTATCTACATATATACTGTCTATTGCACAAAGGTCTAGCTTGTCATCATTCTTTGGTATGACCACCGATTTCGTATTCCAACTTTCTTCACCTTTGTGGTACCAATTCACATATAATTTTACTTCATCCTAGCGAAGACAAAAGAACTGTGCCTATTGATCCATTAACACAGAATTCTATATTTCTATGCTGAGTTTGCCCCTAATGAATTATTTTGAGAAAAACTATTTCGTCTTGTAAAAAGCCATTAGTCCATTTCTCGCAGTGATTGTTAATCTATATCAACTGAATAATTCAGTTCTAACTCTTTTATTATTTCATCTACAGCTTCTTTCAAACTGGACTAGTCTAAAATTTTGTCATTTGGTATTGGGCTTAACCCATTCAAACTCAATCCCTCCTTTTTACGCCCCTCGAGAAAAAAGCTTTGGAAAACATTGTGGATAATGAAGAAATTGCTTGTATCAAGCAATTTCTTCATTATCCACAATGTTTTCTATCCAAAAAGACGAAAAAATTCAAAATTCCATCAACTTGAAATTGTTGTCTGCAGCTTCTTTCAATTTGGACCAGTCTAAAATTTTGCTGTGTTGGAATGGGTTAAGTTACAGCCTTGGACATGTTAGGCTATTATTTAGATGGTGCACATACATTCTGACTTTCAAATCCATACCTTATGGACTAACAGAATTATTATAAAAAGTTAATTATTTTGCATAATCTTGACAAAAGCAACAGCCTAGACAGACCTAAAGCAGTACTTTTTTTGAAAACACCTGAGCTAAAAGTATCCTGAACATTGTATTCCTTGATGAAACTATTTGCTTTGTTGATATCTTTGCTGAGATTCAAACGAATACCCGCAAAACAGGTTTGGTAGAGAATCAAAAGATGATGTATGAAAATGACTCTTCTATAAGGTAAACTATATTTTAGTTGCTATAAACCAGTTACGTCATCTTAGACTTATGGTTGAACTTTAGACTTTTTGACGCCCCAAAGAAAAAAAAGCTGAAAACATTGTTACCAGCTATTTCTTCATTATTCACAATGTTTTCTACCCCAAAAGATGGAGATTTTTGAAATTTCATCAACAGTGAAATTGTTGTGTGCAACTTCTTTGAATTCGGACCAGACTACATTTTTGTCTTGTGGTAATGGATTAAATTATGAGCTGGGCTAGTCTGTGCTATCGATTCTGGCCCAGCAAATATCCCTTCCCATGTCATAAAAAGCAATGCAACATATGTCATTTAACGCTCACGGTTGATAAGGAGAGAGCCTATTCGAGGTGAGCAGCTGTTGGCTTGGATCGAATGTTGGGCATGTACTGGTGTGACAAATGACGTAAAAAATTGTTTGTTGCAGTGCCTAATTTCCATTATATTTAACTGAAATACAGCTGAAAGTGGCATTAAAATTTAACTTGCAATCTACAACATCTTAGAACTTGGATTAGTCGAAAATTATGTCATCTGGTAATTGGCCAACCTAATATGCTGTTGTAATTTTTTCTTATCTCTGTATCTTACCTTTATTGTTGCAACAAACATCACAAATATGACTGATGACATGGAATATGCTTTGCACCATTGGATATTGTCAGAATTTGATAATGGACCATTCTTGTGTTCATCTTTAATGTTTTCTAGAAACCCAACACATCCATTGTTGTATAATAGAACAGTGTCAGGACAATCAGGCACTGTGAGAGCTTCATGTATTCTTGTGGTGGACTGGAATTTGAAAACCATCATTAATAAGAAATACATGTACTGCAAACTAAAGAAACATATAAAATATTACAATTCATCACATTTGTATGTTTATAAATCTTTGATACATTAGCATTTACAAAATTAAACAAAATGCAATTGTGAAACACCATACCCCTTTTACAGCCTTTTTAAGAAATGTGAACTTGATAAGTAAGCTTGGCATTGATACAACCAACTGATGCCTATCAATCCAACAAACCTATGTCTCAAATATGAGGCATGTATCTTTAACAGTGTTGGAATAACAGAAAATGATAAGTGTTTACCTTGAGTTGACCTTGGTAAGTAACCTTGACCTTGATAGGTGACCTAATCCTTACAACAAACTGATGCTTATCAATGAAACTATCCCCTGTCTCAAAATGGTGTTTGAATTAGAGCAAGTTGTTAAATTTTTGCATTTAGCTGAACTTGATAGGTAGCCTTGACCTTAAGTGAGAACTTTGACCTAACAACAACCAGATGCTTATCAATACAAGGAACCTACGTACCAAAAATGATCCATCTACCTTGAAAAGTATTTGAAAATAGCAATATGTTAAGTTTTTTTGTCAAGTTCATTGCTTGCAGACAGACAGACTAACAGACAGACATCGAAAATACTTAATCCCCTAATCCTATCAATGCAGGGTTATAAAAAAATTTGCAATGAGTAGTAGTTACTTTAGATGACAGCTTTTCTTTAAGTTATATAAAGGAAACTGCACAGTTAGTTCTTCAAAGTCAAAGAGTAATTCTACAAGCCAGGAATACCCCCTGACTAAGAGTAAAATCTGTTAAAATGGTACCATACATTAGATATTTGTTCACTGAAGTATTAAAAAGTCTTATCATTAAATACAAAAGGAAGCTATGCATACAGTGACAGAGTATTTCGTCAAGTTAATGGTTGGTGTCAACTTGTGTTTGTTGACATTTTGAAATCGAGCCAGATGTAAAGTCAATGGTGTATCACACTCAAATAGTGCTGAACGCTATACACGTACATGTATTTCAAACATCAATCTGTCTTATATTTATATACTTTTTGGAATTGTATTATATCAAAATTTACTACTTTTAAGGTGGTAAATATGGCTTTAGCATATTTGCTTACATGGAGATCTACATGCTCATAATTCTTTCCCATGCATTCCATTTTTTAAAATGCCCAAGATTAAGACAGAGCTACAGATAGACGGCATAATTCGTATTTAAGATTTAAATATTTCACCAATACTTCCATAAACCCAATGTTGTAGGTACTCATTTGAATCCTATCGACAAGACAATTCAAATGAGTACCAACAACATTGGATTTTGTCGAGAAATAAGGATTTTAGAATGTTGTTACCCCCTCTTATCTAGACCTCTGAAAGAAATAGTCAAAATTGTACAAACTTGAAATTGATGAATGCAACTTCCTTGGATTTGAACCAATATAAAGAAATTTGTCATTAAGTGACTGGTTTATTCATCTTCCATTTATATCATGGCAAAGGTATAACAAGAAGTAGACTTGGATTCTGAAATATCTTGATTAAAGACATGTAGAAGTGGCCACTTCGGCAAGCAAAATTCAAACTGGTAACCTTTTCCTTTTCAAAAAGTAGGGGTCAGGATTAGAACCCACAACCCTCAACTACTCTCAGACTACCAGTCTGATGCTCTAACCAATGAAACATAAAGGAATCCTGTACACACTGACATGTGTTTCAAGCAAACATTTAGAAATTTTTAGCAACTTTCATACATATCAACTTGTACAACTTTTGCACTCACATGTTTTGTTTTTGCCCTAGAAAAATCTGCAAGATCTGCATTCCACAGCTTAACATCCTGAAATAGACAAGATACAGACTAACAGATCGGGCAGTGCACTGTGCTTGTATTTTTATTTCAAAAGTATTCTGATTGAAACACGATGCTGAGGGTACTTATATAATCGTATAACTTGGATGGTTCAAATGTGTACCAACAAGATACTACTTTTGAAAGATCTCTTGATATCTTACCTGGACTTCAAGATGACCTCTAACATATAATCAAATATGGGAAGAATAGTGTCAGTCAGAATATACGCCACCACATTAAGGTTTGTTTTACTATGACAAAGCCCTCAATGGTTTATACCTGATAACATGCGGCACAAGGTCAGGTGATTAGGTTGATTGATTGTTTGGGGTGTAACGCCACTTTTAACAGTATTTCAGTCATATCGTGGCGGCTGGAGCACCTAACAATGGATTCCTGGTATTTCTCACACCAGTTCTACCACTACATCCTTTCTTAGCCTCCAGCTGCTATCCCACTTAGGTTAACGATTATCAACCCATTGGTGAGAGATAAATGTCGGAAAGGATATGTGCCGCCGCTGGGGATGGAACCCATGACAACCCATGATTGAAGATTAGGAGTCTGACACCCTACCGACTGCGCTATGACGACGGCTCAAGTGATTAGGAATATTCTGTAGAAATTTCATTCAAATCTGTCCAGAAATGGAGGAGAAAATGTGTTAACAAGAAATTTTGCATTAAGGCCACTATTCTGTTATGCAGCTCAATATGGTAAACTATGGTAAAATATGCACAACTATGGTAAAATATGCACAAGATCAGGTGACTGGGAATTTCTAGGAAATCATTCATATTTGTACCATAAATGCAGGAGACGTGTTGTCAAGATGCAGATGAACAAACTGACAGAAAGACTGCTGGACGGACAGATAGATGGATGGATGGATGGATGGATAGACGGAGAAAATGACACCAATATATGTCCACCTTCTGCATCACATGAATACAATTGTTTTATTGACCAGGCATTTATAGAAGCCAATGAATGGTTAACCCAGAGTGAATGTACAACCATGGCTGTGCTATACCTATAAGCTTTCAGGGATTCATGTGTAAATTTATGATTATTAGCAATTTCATCTTCCCCTTAACTTATTCCAATACAATCCTACTTTTTACATCCCTGAAGAAAAAAGATTTGGAAAGATAGAGGAAAGAGTTAGAAGTAATTTCTTCAGTATCCACAATGTTTTCTACCTAAAAAAACAAAGATTTAAAAATTTCATCAAGTAATATTAGATGTTTGTGGATTTCATTGTCAAAGTATGATATTATATTATTCATGGATCAAAACCTATGTTGTGGCTATTCATTAGAATCGTCTTAAAACAATTCCAATAAGTACTTAGACCACAGAGTTACGATGAGGAATGATAAACTTAGATTGTCCTCACTCATTTGGGAGTTTGCTTTGGAAAAGAATATGCTCTGTATTTTTATCAACTTTATTCACCAGCTACATACATTGCAGTTTGTAACAGTCACATATCTGTTATGACTATAATCCCATCTAACTGGACTGGTCAGGGTTACGCCATGCCTTACAGACCAGCTTTTCTGTGGCTTTTGATCTGATATCTGAAAAAAAGCAATGAGTTGAAACAAAATAAAATCTTTGAAACATATTAGGTAATAGCTGAGTGTTTTAAGTGTAAAAATGATACCTTAATCCATACTATTGAAGTTCTGAGCATTCTTTCAAATAGGACTACATCTACAGTTCAGGGTCGCAAGGCATCATCGTCTTCTTTAACCCCCTCATGATTATAACCCAGTTCTTATTCAGTAGGGTGGTACATTGCGCATTCCCCATATATTTGTCGAGGTGGTTTTTAAACGCATTCACAGATGGTGCTTGTACTATTTCAGTATTTTATCCGGTAGTATGTTACTAGTCCAAAATTGTATCATCTATTCACTATTCCAACTGCACCACCTGAATTTTTGGGACTGAAAGAACAGAATCTTACCTGTATCCAATTTAAAAGCTATCGTGGTTGTCTAGAGAGTCCAAACGCACCTTAGGTATGAGAAGATAACGCGAAATCTCATGACAAATGCATGTTTTCCTGTATACTAACGATTATTACATGGTTTCCTACCTTGAAAGTAACTATTGACTTCTTCTTTAATGACAATAGAATATCTCCATCAGTATTCGACTCTGAAACTTCAATGATATCCGATTCATTGGAAATTTGGGTGAAAGCAATGCTTTCCACGAGCGCAGCCATTTTGTAGGAAACACACTGCAAAATTATTTGAAATTTGTGAAAGAGTCAAGTTGTTTCAAAATACACATCTCTAAGAGCAAATCAAGTTGTAAAGATTTTTGTTTTGATTGGAGTTTTTAGGAATATATTAGAACATATTTTAACTCGGATAAAGACAAAGACAGTTTACGCTGGGCTAAATTTGGTGGTCAACAACCTTTTTTATGTGGATGTCTCGTTGTTGACACACAATTTGATGACGTAGTTCACAAGCAGTCTGCAAGATGTCATCCACACAAGAGTTGAAAGAAGGTTTTAATCATATTTATCATTCATTATACCTTTTATTTCATGAAAAGTACACGTAAAATATTCCGCCGATGATATATAACGTATATATCAAGGAATAAGTTCTAAAATGTTAGATTCTTAAAGGCTGAACTATATGATTAATGAAAGCATGCTATGACATGATCATCAGGCTTTTGAAGTATGTTTTATCAGACTTCAAAATTTCAGACTGGTTAAAATTCAAAGATATTGCAGACTCAACAATTTTTAGATGACGTAATTTTAACAAACATTTGCTTTATGAGCAGAAAATATTGTGGTTGATAAGCGATTTCTTAGGTAGTCCACAATGTTTTTGAAAGCCTGTTTTCTTGGAGGCTTAAAAAAGGCATGGTTGTGTTGGAATAGGTTAAAAAGTAGTTCAGACAGATATTGCCAGCTCTCATATCAATTAATGGTATCGGGTCCGTTCGCCCTAAATATACTTTCGCCTGGGTCTGTTCACCCTGGGTCCGTTCGCCCCAAAAGTGGGTCCGTTTGCCCTAATTTTTATGTATGCCCCCCTTTTTTAAATGAGTATGATTTTGAGTGTAGATGTAGTTTCTACACCAGGGTCATAAAAAAGTGAGACTCGTGAATTATAGCCCATTCAAACCTGTTGGCCGGTAGCAATTTCTCCTTTACTCACAGTGCTTTCTACTGTTATTGGTATTTAGTCATACAATGTCGACAAAACTTTCAAAAACTTTCTTATTCAACTGTGACTGTGTCGTAATTAGTCTGATTGTGTTTCAATGATCTAAATTTCGTGATTTTTTGGGGAGAAGGGGGGGAACTTAATAAATTCCAACTTGTGGCAAGCAATTTTGTCCTTCATTCACAATGCTCTAAAGCGTATTTTGGATTTATTACTTTCAATTGTCATCTCCAAAAGCTTTTGATTTAGACCTATGCAGAATTTTGTCGTCTGGTAATGGGTTAAATTAATTAAACATTCATACTTCAATTTCCACACTTTTAGCCATAATCTTTCTTTGAACGTCTTAAAGGTCTAGGACGGGGTTGTGTATTGTATATTTATTCATAGTTTTGAATAAAGTAACTTGTAAATGATTCTTGTGATGTAATAAATTTTGATAACAAATAGATCGTGTCAAATAATCAAAAACGGTCTTGTAATATTATCCAAATTATTATTAAACCGATAATTGTGACAATTAAACATGATTGTTAACTTATAATAACTTAATTAACGAAAATTCAATTCGGAATATTGAATTTGATACAACCACCTCCTTTTCAAATAAATTTCTTTTTATGTATTTGGAATCAATTCACATTCACTACAACTTTAGATCAGTCTGGAATTTTGTCTGAATATGAGTTGAAAGAACTACCTTACATAACTTAAACATCTCATAAAGGAAAAATAAATGTTTACGAGAATTTTTTGTCGTGGAAAGCTATAATGTACCGGTAATTGAAATATAGGGCGAACGGACCCAAGGTGAACGGGAATTAGGGCAAACGGACCCGGGGCGAACGGGAATAAGGGCGAAAAGTAATTAGGGCGAACGTGTTTTAGGGCAAACGGATAGATAGATTTCCTAATGTATCCTTTTAACTGCAACACACAACTACAAACCCAACATCTTTTCTCAGTCTGAGTAAAGGTAAGATTTAGCAGGTTTCACTTGATTGTTAAAAGCTAAGCAAGAAGATTATAACAAGCATTATTAATACTTTGAGGTCAATAAATATTGCATGTGTTTTCTTCCATGTGTACCCATCCTAGAAATCAAGAATCTAGTCATAACACGTTTATATGCACATTGTTAAACTGGATTAATGGCAGTCAGAAAAGATTTTGATGGGAACAGATTTTTTGTTCATGAATTGCACCCTTTTATCTGGATATTCTAGAACCGGAAAGAAATGATCTGGAACAAAAAGGAGAAAATCGGAATATATTTATACATGATTCAGTAATCCGGATCAAGGGTTGACCATGTATGTATTGTTTTGATTGCACCAATAGATTTACAGCTTGACACATATGAATGAACAAATTGTTAATCTGGTCAAAGGTGATAGTAGACATTCATACCCTTGTGACATATGATAGGAATGATGAACCCGTCATTTAGATACACATTTTTATAATAATTCCTCTTATATATATTTCAGTCATCAAGGATACACTGTCCAACAGAGGTGTTTTAGGCCAGATCAAAGCCAGAATTAGAGCAGAGGTGTTCAACTCATTAGATGACCATACAGAACCAAAACCAGCGCTGAGCAATGAGAACATGATTATAAATGAACTTATCAGGGAATATCTAGAATTCAACAAATACAAATACTCCGCATCTGTATTAGTGGCAGGTATGTTTTAATTAATACACTACCAGGTGGCACAATTTTTGACTGGTCTTAAGTGGGGGAAGCTGCAGGTGAAAGCTCAAACTTAGTATTAGTTGAAAACTATTTGTACATACATCCTAGTATAGGGAGTGTTTTTCTAAAAGACAAGATTATGTGTGACAAGCAATCTCATCTTTTCTCATGGTTTTATCAGGTTTAATCAAGTAAGTTACAGACAACAATTTAAGTTGATAGAATTTAATGAAAGGGTTTGTCTATTTTCTAATAAGCAAAAAGCCTGATTGTCTATTCAGGCTTTCCAGGTCAGAAAGTTTTTACATGGAAGAGACTAAATATAACACCTTTAAATAACCACATCTGCTGTTATTTATACCACTTGTTCTACTGTGATAAAGATGCTTTGATGAATTGAAGTCCTGAAATGTATTGTAGCATGATCATTTATACCAAAATAGAAATAGATGCCTTTTGACACAAAATGATCAATTTTCACTATATAGTTATATTTTCTGAAAGGCTAGTGCATGACAAAAATAATGCAATTCGACATAAAAAAAAAACTTTTGCCAAAATACTTTCTGTTGTTTCTGATGCAAATTTTACTGATTTTGCCTCATATTACATGTGGTCTACAAACTTTCAATTTGGAAAATTATGTCATGCACTTATAACTTGGAATATGTTTGCTGTCAAAAAAGTAGTTTATACAAACACACGGATGAATCTAAATGCATTCTTTAACAAATTATGCACCTTTTTCATCTTAGAAATTTATACCCACTATCATGCTTTTGAACAGCTCAGCGCTGGCTTCCGTAAGCAGTGCTTTATGTTACCCCATGTTTTTTTCAATATAAATTTTTCCTTGTAAGTAAGATTGTTCAGGAATGGATGAAGAGAAAATTTGATGTTTTCTGTTTCACTGTAATATGATGTATTTGTACAGATTCTGAATAATTTACTACCAGAGACAAAGTTTTAGACAGATGCAAATTGAAAGAAGTTGCAGACATTTCAATAGGTGCTAAAATAAGAAAATGAGTCCTAAATAAGGTAGAAAACAATGTTAGAAAAGGAGCAATATCTTGTTTCAAGCAAAAATTGTTTGTGTGGTAATGGGTATTTGTAAAAGCCAGAGTGATTTCCTACTAAAATTAAATACATTCTTGACAATTTTTGTCATTATAGAATGAAAAGATTTTAAGAAATAAGTACATGGGTGTTTCATGATGCTTTTTGAGGCAATATCACTTAATCCATTACCAGATGACAAAATCTTCAACTGGTCCAAATTGAGAGGAATTGCAGACAACCATTTAAGTTTATGGAATCAAATAATTTGCACCCTTTTTCTTTGAAAAACCCAATGATATGCACAAGGTCAGATGACGGGGGACATTCTGTCAGAAGTTCAATCAAGTTGTTCATAAATGAAGGAGAAGATGTGTTAACAAGAAATTTGACGGGCGGGGGATAAGCAGACAGAGAAGATGATACCAATATACGACCACCTTCACTACTTAATGACATAAATATTTAACCCATTACCAGATGACAAAATTTTAGGCTGGTACAATTTGAAAGAAGTTGCTGACGATAACTTCAGTTTCATGAAATTTATTTCTTATTAATTTTTGTCTCTCATGATAGAAAACAGCGATATTGCTTTCTACAAGCAATTTCTTCATTTTCCACTATTTTTCCCAAAGCTTTTTTCTTGAGGAACATAAAGAAGCAGGACTGTGTGTGATTAAGTTAGGACAGTTTTTTTTTCATATTGGTATTAACTATTTGTCACTTCAGAATCAGGTCAACCTAAACAGCCATTAGATAGACGGTTTTTAGCAGAAGAATTGAATTTAGAGGAAGATAGATCTAGTGCAGATGTGTATGTAGGCCTATTATCTTACAGCAGTAATAGTTTAACCCATTCCTACACAATGACGCATTTAAGGCCCCTAAATATGAAAAACTTGGAAAACATTGTGGAAAATGAAGAAATTGTTAACTATGTAATGTTTGTCCTACATTGTGTAATTTGTGTACTACAGTTTGAGCAACATGTATATTGCTTGCAGGGGTCTACACTAACTTTGCTTCAATGGGATCCCACGGGAATCCCTAGTTAATACTTCAGGGTTCCCTCCAGATAATCAGGGATCCCTTCTTGATATACATTCACTCATTCACACGCAATCCTGTCCTTCTGAGCCCAACTTGAAATAAAACCTTGGAAAACATTGTGGAAAATGAAGAAATTGCTTGTCACAAGCAATTTCTTCATTATCCACAATGTTTTCTACAAAACAAGCGATCAAAAAATTCAGGAGCATTAGTTGATACATTAAGATCTGCTGTACTGGAGGAATATTGTAGAATCTTGACGGAATAGCTGGGGTCCCTTTCAATTTTCAGGGATCCTCGGGATCCCTGGACACTGTTAGTGTCGATCCCTGGCTTGCAACATGTACATTACATTATAGACAATCGCTGCTATTCTGTTGACTTTGAAAGAAAGTTTACATCCTTTATAACTTGTAGAATAGGGGGCTTATCCATTCATCCAGAAGGTAGGATCAAAGTAACGCTTTGCTTAAAATATTACATGTAAGTGTTATACACGTATTTCTGTTCCTACAAATTCCTACAATTTTTGCTCTGAAATTTTGCAGATGCCTTTGTGATTATTATACCATGCAGTAGGCAAAGACTTGATACTCTGGCTTCCCTTTTAATGAAATAATGAGTCTTTTTTTAGATTTAGTTGAAGTTTTACTCTAGCAAATTGGCAATTTTTTTTGTAAATTTTTAAGCTTTTGCTTTAAAAATTTTAGGGGTGTTATTCATTTCTCCTGACGAAGGTTTTACCCTGACATTCACTTTAGTGTAATTCTATTCCTTTTGCAACTTTGAAATTCCGGGCTAAAGTTTACATTCAAGTCTGTAAATAATGTTGTATTACTCAAGCTTTTTCTTTCAAATTTTGGGCATATTTTAGGGTTAGAATTCAACTCTCTAAAAAAAAGATTCAATACTCTGACATTCTTCGTAGTTTGACTTTTTTGGAATTTCATGGTTAATTTTTTACATGCAAAGAGTTATATGTCCGCTTCTTCATAAGATAGTGGTTTTAAACTTTTCACATATATTTGATTTAACTCCCTCTGCAAGTATTTATTTCTTTGATATTCATCTAGTGTTATTTTGCCCTATGTCAACATTGAAATGCTGTTTCTATCCAGCACTGAGAATAGCTGAGCATTACTGTTAACTGTTTTATCAAATGTAAATACTTGAAAATCTGCATGCCTAAATGTAGTCCATTATTGTCCCTTACTTATTTCAAAATTTTATCACTTTACCATAATTTTGAAAAAATAACCTTGATCATTGAATAAACAGTGATCACATTGTTTAAGCCATGTCAGGGAAATAAATAAAAGGCATTTCTTTGGTAAGAAACCTAATTATCGTAATAAATATGCTTAACATGAATGTCAGAGTTCAAAGATCTTTTCCAGACTAAATGAACAGTTTGATTGGTCAATGGATTTTTGGATTGACAGTTGCTATCCGTCAATTGTCTTGGTAAACTATTCTGTTGAATTCATATATGGACAAAGCGTAGTGATAACTTTGCAATATTACCATTTAGTTTTACATTTGGAACCTTGATTGGACCATGTGCTTTTTTTAAAAAAAATCTGTTATGAAGCAACGATTTTGTTAAGCAAAGATGTTTATACTGCCACTTAACCCATTCCCACACAGTGATGCTTTTGGACGCCCCTCAAGAAAAACAATTGGTAGAAAAATTGTGGAAAATGAAGAAATTGCTTGTAACAAGCAATTTCTTCATTTTCCACAATGTTTTCTATCCAGAAATTTGAAAAAATCTAAAATTTCATAAACTTTGAACTGTTGTCTGCACCATCTTTCAATTTGGACCAGTCTAAGATTTTGCCGTCTGGTAATGGGTTAAGCAATATTTTAAAGTTGTTTACTTTTGTCAAACTTTGAACTTGTAACTTGTAGTATAAAGAATACAGTTTTGTAACTTGTTGTTCAAAAGAGCTCTTTAATCTAATTTCAGGCCACTTTTGTATGGTTTAGTGGCGCAATTTATGGGTAAAAACAGAAGCATGCCAACTAGAACAGCTTTACAAGCTAGAGGTCAAAGTTCAAAGTTTATTGAAGAACTAGAAAATGAAATGGGTAATTAATTGCTTTTTTAGCATTTTGGTCAAGATTTATACTGCATCTGTTTCTGAACCTAGCACAGTGGAACCCTTGTAATCAATTACCAAACAGCATGGTTTTAGACTGGTCAAAATTGAAAGGAGTTGCACTTAGAAGTTTAGTATATTGTAGATATTTCTCCTTTCTTGGTAGAATCGTGGAAAATGATGAAATTGCTTGATACACAATATTTTCCCAACTGTTTTTCTGGAGTGGCATCAAAAAGTGCCACTGTGTAGGAATGGGTTAATTGCAACCCAGAAAAAAAACACAATTGGCTTGATTGCCTCTGATAGATTTTTTTGTAGATATCTTATTGAAATTTCTTCATTTTCCAGTGTTTTTTTTTTTTTAAGCCTTCCTTTTTGGGTTATGTAAAGGGTATGATTGTGTTGAAATGAATTCAAGCATTTTATTTCTTAACAAGAATTTTATGTTGGATTAACTACAGATAACAATCCATTGAAATTGCAAGATTTGGGGTTCTTTTTGGTCAACAAATTTTACTTAAAACATATGGCTTGAGAATGAAGGTATAGGTCTTTCTTTGGGACTTGCTTTTATATCACATATTGCAACTTTTTTGGTCACCTCACGGAAGGTTCATGGTGACCTAGTACGATAATGTTTTGTCCGTTGTGCGTCGTCTTTTTACATTTTCAACTTCTTCTTAAGAACCCTTGGACGGATTTCAATCAAACTTGGCAGGAAGCATCCTTATGGGAAGGGGCTTCAGATTTGTACACATCATGGAGTTACCTCCTCTTGGGGCCTCATAAGGGATCAAAAAGGGACAAAAAAGGGTACATCTTTAAAAATCTTCTTGTCATGATCCCACTGTTGGATTGGATACCACTAGACCACAGAGCTCCACAGTATAAGAACTGAATCTACCAAAATTAGCCACTTTAGGGCATCCCAAGCTGCACCGTGTAGCCCAGTGAGTTAGGGCAACAGACTTAAAATCAGAGAGGTGTCATTGGTTGCCTGTTTGAAACCCTACCTGCACCAAAGGTCACATGGGTATGTCCTTAGGCAAGACACTCAGAACCCCACCTTGGCACTGGTGATACCCAGGAAGCGTATTGATATGTAAATTTTTCTGTTATATAACTGAATGATAGTTTAAAACTGCGTAAATCCAATTCAAATAAGTCAAATCGCTAGGAAAATGCATAAAAGTATGTAGGTAAGAGTCAGACTTGGGTACATACTCAACAGATTGTGAGAGATCAATACATATCAATGAAACCATGTATAGAATTTAGAATTAATCTTTCACCTACCATGACTGATCCTATAAAGGTGTATGTATCAGACAAAATAATCCATTAGAGGCAACCTTGATGTAACGGCTACCTTCATAAAAGAGACACTTTCGAAAAGTCACAGAGCTGGCTTGTCCTTTTACTCATTCAAACACAATCCCGCATTTTTTACACTCCTTGGTATGTTGGTCTATAGCTTTTCCTTGTCTGCCTATTTCTTCCGGAACTATGGGTTGGATGTCACTTAGATTTCACACAAGCATTCAGTAACAAGCAAAAATGTGCACATGCTATTGTAGTAACATCCCATTCATTGTTCTTAGAGTTATGGCCCTTTTATAAAACTTGTGTCTGCTCTTTTTCTCTTCAACTCTTTTATAGATTTGTTCCAAATTTCACACATGCACTCAGTAGTGCATATGCTATTTTGGTTACAGTCCAGTTTTCTTTTGAGTTTCCCCACCCCCTTTTTGAAAATAGTTTTTATTCCAATGACAAAATATTTTTCTATGACTAGGGAAGAGGGGGTAATCACTCAGCAGGGGTGGATACTAAGACCAGTCCTTGGGCTACCGGCCTGTGATTTATACAGAATTCCTAAGTTTGGGGTCCTTTGAACCTGTACTTTTTCTTAATTCAAATCCAATCCATAAAAGTGCTCCCTTCCAAGTCAACACTGGTTTTTATGAAACATAGATATATAATTCGGGAAAACAGAGTTGAAAAGGAAAAAATTATGTGTAACATGCACTTTCTCCTTTTTCCCTCACTCTTTTCTTACCAATATTTTGCTTCCAATCATATTCACTGAACACTATCAACTTCATTTTATACATGTACTTTTGATTGATTTATTGGTGATTGATTTTTGATAGTGCATTGACAGCCATGGTCATTTAGTGTGCAAGAAATTTAAGGATAGTTTAACATAAGATATAGAGAATAATTCAAAGAAAACCACAAGATTTATAAAATGATAGATGAGGAATGAATCAAACAGTGATAAATGAAAACCCTTTAGTCTCCTCTTATAGCATGCCAGTTGTCATATTTATATCACTAGATGAAATGGCAGATATTACAGGGGTAGGCTTTGCAGTGGTTTATTCTTACAAGGAAAACAGTAGTTAGTCTCTGATTTTAGCCACCTCCTACAACAGGCGACAGAGAATCATGTACTTTTAAATTGCATAAAATAACCATATATTTTGCATACCTTCATTCACAGTGGAGGACTTTTAATATCTTTAAATGAACTAGTCCTACAGGCTTGTAAGTAAAGTTCCATTTGTGTGGAAACCTGTGTTTGGTGATAGCCTAGTTTGATTAAGGATTGATAGGATAACAACTGGTGGAATAAATGTTCAGATCACAGTTAAGATTCCATCAATTTAATAAATGGTTCCATCAGGGGTCGAAGCTTGAGAAACACTTAATCATCCTAGAATCCTAGAGGGGGTAACACCAACAAAAAATCATTATTTCTCAAGGAAATCCTAGGGTTTGGATTCTCATTGTCTCAAAAAAAAACCAGCAAGAATGAGTACCAACAACACTGGATTTAACTAAGTTTTGTTGAAAATGTAAATCTAAAACAAAATTTTTCAATTACCACATAATCCCGATTTTTGATGCCTTGAAGGAACAGTTTTAGAAATCTTTCTGGAAAAGCAGAATGTGCTTGTATTGAATATTTTCTCTCTTTCCACAATGTTTTCACAATGAATTTTTAGCTCACCTGAGCACGAGATGATCTCCTCACAAACTACTGGCCCAATTTGAACCAAATTTGGCAGAAATGTTCCTTAGGTAGTCCCCTTCAAAAAAGTCTAAAAGAATTGAAATCTGTGAAAAGCTTTGGTTGCTATGGCAACAAAAGTTAAATCTAAAGAAAAAATTCTTTAAATATATTCTCCTCCTGACCCAGAAGGTGTAGAGCCTTGATATTTTGCATGAAGCATCAGTATATTGACCTCTTTCAAAATAGCTAAGGTTATGACCCTCAGGTCCCAAGAGGCAGAGTCCCAGGTGGCTGGGGTTGAAAAAAAAGAAAGAATGATTTTTAAACATCTCCTTCCAAATCATTGAGCTAAGTCAAACCAAATTTGGCAGAGATGTTCGTTAGATGGTCCCCTTTAAAAATAGCAGATGTGAAGCGTGCTGAAAATTCTGTTTGCCATAGCAACAAAGGTGAATTTTTAATATCATCTTCACAAATCTTCTCCTCCCGACCAACAATGCGTAGAGCCTTGATATTTTGCATGAAGCATCAGTTCATTGACTTCTTTCATATTTCTGAAATTATTTCCCTTGGATCCAGAGGGAGGAAAATGTTCTTTTCCTATCAAATTAGTCCTAAAGCCTTGGAATTTGTCAGCAAGTCTTTGGGATCCCCAGGTACAGAGCCCATATATGTATAAAGTATGGTCAGGCCCACTTGTATCATAATCCTAACCTTAACATAAAATTAGACTGTTGAAAGAACAAGAGCCTTTATCTCAGGTGAGTGCCTGGGTCAAAGGCTCTCTTGTTTAAATTTCAACATACTTAAGAATAGTCTTAAATTCTTTCAATTTGGACTAGTCCAAAATTTTGTCATCTAGTAATTTTTTAAGCCTTCTCTCCGTAGCTTTACCAGTTAACCCACACTGTCCTGCTTTTTTATGTCCTTCAAAAAAAAGTGCAAGAAAAAAAGATGGAAAATGCAGAAACTGCTTGTTACAAGCAATTTCTGCATTTTCCACATTATTTCTATGCAGAATGACCAATATATTTAAAATTTTATCATCTTGAAAAAGTCGCCTGCTACTTGGACAAGTCTAAGGTTTTTTCATGCAACAATAGGTTAAAAGGTCTCGTTTGATATTTTTCAGCATCAGGGGAAGCAAATCCTATAACAGAACCTTTTATGGTCCGTGGTGGAAGACAATGACAACAGAGCCAAGAAAAGTGAATAACAAACTGAATAGAATTCTTCAGGCTGTTTGATCTTTGTGTGTAGTCAAAGATTTAAATTGAATATCATGATAGCAGAAAATATGATTTCAGACTGATCCAAACAAGTTGCAGAAATTTACATTAGGAGTAATCACAAATCAGATCATATGTTTATCAAATAAGATCATTAACATGGTTCAAAAAAAAAAGTTTGTATGATATTGGGAATTTTTTCCATTTTCCAACAATGTTTCGTGATGAAATATTATTGGTTTGTGAATTTTTAGGATTGTTTCAGAGTAGGCTGTCTAAAATATATGTAAATGCATGTCTCAGATGCCAGTATTGGTATGTTTTATAAATACAAAGTTTAAAGAATGTCATTTGTATATATTTAGATGTTGTTTGTAATTAATAATTTGTAAGTAAATTGCCATGACCAAAAACCTTTTTTGTTTTGTATTAAATCATCTCAGGTTTCTCATGAATTAATAACCCTTTAATTTACTTTAGTCAAAAGATTTTCTTTTTAAACTTATTTGAGGAGCAATAAAAATGCAACAAGAATATTGACCTATTTAACAAGCAATTTCTTCATTTCCCTCAATGTTTTCTATCAAAGGACAAGAGATTACATTTTTAGCTCACCTGAGCACGCAGTGCTCAAGTGAGCTATTGTGATCACCTTTCCTCCGTCGTGCGCCGTCCGTCAACAATTTCTTTATTTTGTTGGGGCATCTGTGACACATGTCTATTTTTAGCTCACCTGAGCACGTAGTGCTCAAGTGAGCTATTGTGATTATTCGTCCGTCGTGCGCCGTCCGTCAACAATTTCTTTATTTTGTTGGGGCATCTGTGACACATGTCTATTTTTAGCTCACCTGAGCACGTAGTTCTCAAGTGAGCTATTGTGATCCCCTTTTGTCCGTATTGGGTCGTGCGTCGTCCGTCAACAATTTCTTTAAACGACATCTCCCAAACCACTGGGCCAATTTGAACCAAATTTGGCAGAAATGTTCATTAGGTGGTCCCCTTCAAAAATACCTAAAAGAATTGAAATCCGTTTAAAACTCTTATTGCCATGGCAACAAAAGTGATATTTTAAATAATCTTTAAAAATCTCCTCCGTAGAGCCTTTATATTTTGCATGAAGCAACAGTATATTTACCTCTTTCAAAATAGCTTAAATCATGATCCTCGGGTCCCAAGGGGTGGAGCCCCAGGGGGGGGGGGTTTACATAGAAATAAAGAATGATTTTTTAAATGACATCTACTCCTAAACCACTGGGCCGATTTGAATCAAATTTGGCAGAAATGTTCCTAAGGTGGCCCCCCTTTTAAATACCTAAAAGAATTGAAGTCCGCTTAAAACTACGGTTGCCATGGCAAAAAAAATTAATTTTTTTTAATTAATCTTTAAAAATCTTCTCCTCCGACCCAGAAGGCGTAGAGCCTTGATATTTTTCCATGAACCAACAGTTAATTGACCTCTTTCAAAATAGCTAAAATCATGATCCTCGGGTCCCCAGGGGCGGAGCCCCAGGGGGGTAGGGTTTATATAGAAATAAAGAACGATTTTTTAAATGACATGTCCTCCCAAACCACTGGGCCGATTTGAATCAAATTTGGCAGAAATGTTCCTAAGGTGGCCTCCCTTAAAAATACTTAAAAGAATTGAAATCCTTAAAAACTCTGGTTGCCATGGAAAAAAAAAGTAAAATTTAAAAATAATCTTTTAAATACATCTCCTCCTGACCCAGAAGTCGTAGAGCCTTGATATCTTGCATGAAGCAACAGTATATTTACCTCTTTCAAAATAGCTTAAATCATGATCCTCGGGTCCCCAGGGGAGGAGCCCCAGATAAGAACGATTTTTTAAAATGACATCTCCTCCGAAGCCACTGAGCCAATTTGGTGGTCCCCTTTAAAAAAAGCAAAAAGAGTTGAAATCCTTTAAAAACTCTGGTTGCCATGGCCAGTGAAATTTCAAAATAATCTTCAAAAATAGCTAAAATCATGCCATTTTTTCCAAGTGGTTCATCTATTCAAGATAG
Organism: Fragum fragum; assembly: GCA_946902895.1. Lineage (NCBI taxonomy): Eukaryota > Metazoa > Mollusca > Bivalvia > Cardiida > Cardiidae > Fragum > Fragum fragum. The sequence continues at coordinate 29,131,965 of OX336365.1, forward strand.
AGAACAATTGTGCCAAGTTATTTTAAAGTCCATCCATAATTAAAGGAGATATGCTGTGGACAAGGTCAATCTTGATCTTGAAATTGGAGCTTTCCAAAAACTGGGGAAAAATCTTGATTCAATATCATAAGGAATTCACATGTGAAATTTCATCTTATTTTGCCAAAGGGTTGTGGAGATATTACGGCGGACGGAACGGAAGGACAAGCAGGCAGATGAAGAGGTAGCTATATGCTTGCCCTTCGGGGAGCATAAAAAGCAACATCAGTTCAAGACAAGGACTTGAAAATATATGTAGTAAATTCATGTATGTCCGAAATTGTTCTAACAGCATTTTGAATGTTACAGTGACAAAGAAAGGATTAACAAGAAAACAAATATTTGATTTACATAAAATGTTTTTTATTTATACTTTTATATTAACGTCAAAATGTTTTTTCTGAATTAAAGTCATATTGATTAAACCCATTCCCACACAAAACGTTTTTCACGTCCCCAAGAAAAATTGGAAAACGAAAACGAAGGAATTGCTTGTTACAAGCAATTCTTTCATTATCCACAATGTTTCTTCCCCAAAAAAGATTTTTAAAATTCCACCAGTAAGAAATTGTTGTTTTCAACTTTTTTGAATTTGGACTAGTCTAAAATTTTGCTGTCTAGTAATAGGTTAGAGTAAAGTTTGCACTATACAAGAAGTAACAACCACTTTCTGTTGTTTTCAGAAGATTATTGTTCTTTCTCTTCTTAAAATAGATATTTCATACTGCAGAGAAATGATAAGTAAACCTGCTTAATCAATTATAAGCTAACATAATATATATAAGACTGTCCAAGTTCAGGAAGTTGAAGACTTGAAAATCAGATAACTTCTATTTACAAAGGGTAGAAAAATATTGATAGAAAGGAGAAATTGGGTTTTTTTAACAATTTCTGCTTTTCTGACAACATTTGCCCTAATCTTAATCATCAGGGTGTCAAAATAGCTTCGTACAACAATGTAGTTGAAGGAGATATTTCTTTTGCAAGTAATTTCTTCCTTGTACAACACTCAATTTTCAATCCTATGCACTTTGAAATAATGTCTATAGATAATCTCTTGCAACTTGGAGGAGGCTATAGTCATGTGATCATGGGACAAGACAATTTCTGATTACCACTGATTTTATTTTACAAAGCACTATTTCCTCTTCCATTGATGAAATTTAAGCTTGGCCAAAAGGTGCCACAAGATAACAATTTACAGCTTTCTTGCAAATAAATGACATCAAATTAAAGAAAAAGCATGGCATCTTTTTATAATTTCTAAAATAAGGGAACTATGTCTCCGACAAGTCAGTTGTTAAAGAAATATAGAATGACAATATGTCGTTCTTGACATATATTATGAAAATATGGTGGGAAAAAAGACAAAATGTTGATTGCCCAGATTTTTCACATTTCTGTCAATCTTTACTGCTAACAGTTGTCGTCAGGATTTCGAACATGTGCAAATGTGGAGATAGTTTTAACCAACATTATACTTATGCTAATTTATGAACCATTTCCTCCTTGGTTATCAAATGGTTTGTTTTGTTCACAAGTTGCATGAGTGTGTTTATATTATGAGACCAATCATTCAGAATGTCATTAGGGTCTTTCTGTTGAGTAAAATTGACTATTCCTTCAAGGCGGTCTATTTTAGCTTGGATGGTCTTGTTTACCACGAGGTTGGAAAGGAACTCTTCTATTTCCTGGAATTGATTAAGAAAGTAACTTTACAATCTGAGAAGGACCATGCTATATTCAATCACAAAATTGCCTTAATAGTCTTACAATCCTTCTCTGTTTAAATCCAAATTAAACTTAATCCATTACAATCCCTCCTTTTTATGCCCCTCAAAAAGAAAGCTTTGGGAAACAATTGTTTCAAGCAATGTGTTCAATGTCCACGATGTTTTCTACCCCAAAAGACAAAGAATTATAGAATTTCATCAACCTAAAATTTTCGCCTGTATTTTCCATTTGGACCAGTCTAAAAGTTTGTCGTCTAGAAATGGGTTAATCATGAGATTCCCAAGTATCACCTGTAGTAGGCTTTAAGCTAGGCCAAGTTATTTTGAAATCCATTCATAAATATAGGAGTTTTTTCCTGAAAAAATTTGGAGGAACTGACACACACCAACTTGTGTTGCTCTCATCAAGAATGTTTGATAAAAGGATATGTTTTCCAACATTTTGAACACATAATTTCAATGTCAAGAGTGTTAAAGCCATTTCCACACGATCCTGCTTTTAGACACCCCTCAAGAAAAAGCTTTAGAAAACATTGTGGACAATGAAGAATTTGATTGTGACAAGTAATTTCTTCAATTTCCACAATGTTTTCTACTCTAAATGGCAACGCTTTTCAAAATTCCACTAACTTGAAATTGTTGTGTGAATCTTCTTTAAGTCTAAAATTTTTGCTGAGTGGTAATGGGTTAAGGAAAAGGGCACTTACAGCCTCTGTGAGATCCAGTAGTTCACCCATTCTCTTCATTCGTATTCTAGTATAATATTTAGCCATCACCCTGATATTCTGAAAACCATAAATTAACAACCTTTTAGGAATATGATATACAAGTGAATGATAAATAGTTGTTTTTGATACCTTGGGTTGATAATGGGAATTATTTCCCTGTAAAATGGTCGGGCTGTTCAAAAGAAGGTCTAGTGGGCCACAATTTGACTTTCTAAAGCTGAGCTAACAAGACTGCCATCAAAGGGTATCATACACTCTTCCAACTGGTGCTTGATAGTGGGTTGGATTCATTAAATGTAACAACAGATGTGTCTCTTGCAGCGAAAGTGCTCAGGTTCACGCTGTCAGTCGGCTTTTTTGCAAAATTTGACAAAACTAAAATTCTGGCACCTATTTCATTGGCCAAAGTTGGTGGCAACATGAATAGTTTTGTTACATACGTTTCTTTTGATTAATCTCAAGAAATCAAACCCAAGGGCCAAGTGTGTATAATGTGTATAAGTCATTTATGTCATTAAGTCTGACACAAGATCGACACATTGCCCAATTTAATTACAGTTATGATTGACACCAAATCAAATGAATGAAACAGCTCATTGGTTGGGGGGTTGGAATGATTTGTGTTGTGGGTGTGACGTAGTTTTAATGATGACCCGATGAAGCTTCTAAGATCACTGGACCCCAATTATCGCCGTAAATTGGCTCTCTTGAAGGAAAGTGCAATCAAAATCACCACAATTTACCATTTCCTGATTAATAAAAATGCTGAATTTGGTCATATTTTCATATACTTCTGTTGACAGTTTCAGTCACTTTCTAATCTCGGCTACCGTGATTCCTAGCTAAAACACTGAATCAGCATACATGAGTAATAAGAAGGATCCTCCGCTGATTTGTTGATGGAAACAGTGATAATTTAAAGTTTGACAGAAATTTGAAGTTTCATCGTCTTAAAAGCTGACAAAGCATTGGTACACTCGTACCAATGAATGTTCAACCATAACTGTTTAGTTTTTTTAAGTCATAGATGTCTACTTTATCTTATTATCAAATCATGCATATTTAAATATGGCTTAATATTTCCTACTCTCTATTTTTCTAATCAACAACTAGATTTTCTAATCAAAGTACTAAAAGCACGGATCGTTAAAGACTAAAATCATGTTTTGTGTATGACATTGCTACATTCATTTAAAGACAAAATAAAAATGAATGACCATGTTTACAACCTATTCAATATACGTATTATTTATCTTTAACATAAGAAATGTTTGACTTTGGCACCAACTCTTCCTCTATTTGGTCCCAACTTTCCTCCACTAGGCCTCTACTTTTTAATTTGGCAAAAGTGATGGCAACAACTTTTCTCAAGCAAGAGCTAACCCTGCATGACTTTCAGTTGTGACCTTGAACTTAGGAGTATCCAAGTGAACTTTAACCCATTCCCACACAGCAAAATTTACACTGGTCAAAATTGAAAGAAGCTGCAGACAACAATTTCAAGTTGATGAAATCTGAATTTTTTTCATCTTTTTGGATAGAAAACATTGTGGATAATGAAGAAATTGCTTGATACAAGCAATTTCTTCATTTTCCACAATGTTTTCCAAGGCTTTATTCTTGGGATGCGTAAAAAGGAGGGATTGAGTGGGAATGGGTTAAGCATTTTAAAGCTTACTTTTTTTGTTGTGAAAATCAGTAATACCAAAGATATTAAAAATGTCATAGTTTTTGCACAACAGTGAAGCAGACTGCAGCAACATTGTGACAATACCTAGAGTTAAAACTTCGCATGTAATGTTGGATAAACTTATGTTTTAAGAAACAAGAGCATCCTCTACAGGTGCATAACACTTGGCTGTTGGGTGCTGGATATTGAATAAAAAAATTCAACTTATAAAAAGCTGCAAAATTTTAACAAAAAGAGTTTTTTCCCTTGATGGATTGCTCTTTTGATAGTAGCCGCAGCCATAGCGCAGTAAAATATGGAGTCACAGGTTCGACCCCTGGTTGCGGAAAATATTCTTTCCGACATTTGTCTCCTATCAATGGGTGGATAATCTTAAACCTAAATGGGATTAGCAGTTTGAGGCTAGTAAAGGATGTAGTGGTAGTACTGGTGTGAGAAATACTAGGAAACTATGGCTAGGTGCTTCAGTCGCCTCGATAAGACTGAGATACTATCGTGGTGACTTTAAACCCCATTTCAAGAAACAAACAATCTTTTTTTGATAGTGAGCATATATTGTGAGTTAAAAGTTGAGTTTTTCAGTAATATCAGATGTAGTCTAAAAAACATTGTCTAGTAATCTTCAATAACAGATTCTGAGACCCCAACTTACATGTTCTACAACTCTATTTTTGAGATCTTGCCATCTTTTGGTCCCTCCTTCCTGTTTTGTGTTGAAGACATGGGTAGATGGACTGCCTGGTGAACCAAATTTCAACTCTGCCTCATACATCTGACAGAATGGCTTCCACTGGATTATTTCATTTGTTATAAAACGCTTCAACAGTTCTCTGTAATTATAAGTCATTCTTACAAATAATCTAACAATAAATCTTTGTGCTCTTAGTCACTAATTTTTTACCATAAACCATATATGGAAAAGACTTCCATCCATAAAAGCCATTCTTTTCATTGCTTCAAAATGTCTTGATAGAATTTGAAAAGGGATCACACTATGATAGATGGTGTGAAATTAAGTTGGATTCAATCCATAAATTTCCTAGAAGAAGGTTTTCAACTCTTCCATAATTATAATATAATTATATATATAATCATTATTATTCCGTAAATGGAATTGAGCCGTGTCAGTTAAAGCCAAGTTTTTCATCATTATTCCTAAAACAGCACTCATTTTTTCTTGCAATTCCCAATACAGAGCTGAATCTAGGTTTTCACAAAATTGGGCCCCCATCACATTTCAAAATTTGGGCCAATGTGTTTCAGGATTGAGCCACATGCGGAAATTACATTTTTTCATAAAATTTAAAGTTCTGACTACCCTAAAAAGAAAGGCACACAAAACACAAGTGACAAAAGATGGCACTTTTGGAAAGACACATTTTTTTTATTGTTCTTTCTTTTTCTAAGATATGTTATCAAGGTGAGCATTTTTGAGTGATCTAGTAGGGCTTTAAATATGGTCCGATCCCACTGCTAGTTAACCTATGATATACAGGCTGCTGTATTTACTATTGCAAATCAAGAGAGAATGAAATGTGAACAATTTTGGAATACCATGGCATCACTCTATGTAATATATGCGACAAAATTTCGTAAGTACAGCTTCAGTGAATTTGTACTCGGAAGGACACGACTGCCTATCAACGAAAATCAGATGTTGTTGAAAATTGATGTTTTGATTGACACATTTTTAAAAGGGACTTGTATAAATAAATGAAATTACCGAAAGAGAAAATCAAAATGCCAAAAAAGACTATCAATCTCTTTGTGTATCATTCCAAAAAAGGCTATCAAACTCTTTGTGTATCATTCCAATTTTACGACACTAATCCATTCACCAGACATAGACCACAGAATAATATCTAGTGTTAGTACCTGCTTCTTATTCATTTATTATCCAACAACTATCTTTCTTAGGTCCTGATGTAAAAAACATAATCAAAATACGACTTCGGAAGCTGGGATCGACTGTATTGTATCAAAAAGAAGTGTGAAATCCGATTAAATATAGCTTTATCTATAATGTGTATCAATATCACTTACTAATTTATGGCCTTAGAATTCCTACACATTATTACCTATGGGCTGTACTCATTGAAGTATAACTTTATTGAGGGAGCTGACTGGGGATTCTATTAATTGTATCAATTATTCCAGGGTAGGAATAACCAGCTTTACACAATGCAATAGAAATTAGGGGGTTTTCTCAACAGCATCTAAATGGATTCACATTAAACATACCACTGATTTAATCATGTGCCAACCTTTAAAATGTGCGTGATAAGTGGCGCACGGCCTTATAATTTTTGCGGCCTGAACTATTTAAACACTTGAATCCTGCAATCCCAAGCCCTAGATTCAGCTCTGCAATACTTTTATCACTAGGGTTGTTATCTGCTCCCGTGCCGGTGTATGAGTGTATGTTGAGGAGAAAAATTCTAATCTTAATTTAGTATCATCTACATAAGAAGAACCACCTATAAAACCCATGAAAACGTCTTTCATCAGATCTTAATTTCTTATAAGAATCTGAAATGCAGTTACTAATTTCAAAGGATCATTCTTGTATAAATTGATTGAATCTATCCATTCTGTTCTCAGAAGTTCTCAAAGTTTTTTATATTGGCAGAGCAAGCATTCAGTCAATTACCAGTACTTCTACTCTGAATCTAACAACAGGAAGGCAAAGAGTGACACCTACTTGTATTTGGGTATATCAGCTAATAATTTGTCTTCATCAACTCTATGGATCATGTCAGACTGTTCATTGTCGTAGGGAGACAGAATCAAATATAGCACAACATATCTCAATGCCTGTAAATCACAAAGTTTAACTCATTTGACTTAACTCTGGTCATATTAAATAAGTCTTTTACATAAATGTTTAAAAAACAAAGATCTGAAAACACTGGTCGAACTAAACCCATTTCACTATGACAAAATTTTAGGCTGGTCCGAATTCAAAGATATTGCAGACAACATATTTAAGTTAATAATTTTTTTTTTTATTTTATACAATTTTGGGTATTTTATACAATTTTGGGTAAAACACTGTGGAAAATGAAGAATTTGCTTGTTTCTTGTGTGTAGAAAACACTGTGGATAATGACGTAATTGCTTGTAACAAGCAATTTCTTCCAGGTAATGTATGTTAACAAGGGATTCCTTATTATCTGGAGGAAACCCTGATATAATAATTGAAGATTCATGTGGGATCCCATTCAAGTAAAGTTAGTAATGAACTCTGCATAATTGCACATTTCATAAACAGTCATCTATATTGTAATCAATTAGACAATATGGGTAATAAATCAAGCTTGGTCAATGTTACCAACAACAGCACCATGAAGGGATGCCTGACACTTGAACTTTTGGTTCTGGATAGTGAATCCAAAATGATGGCTGGCAGATACAGAATAGAAAATCTAAATCAAAAAGGTGCATTATTCATCAAAAAATAACCTATGAAATCACGGATCACTATTTTGTTAGTGACCACATAATTCAAGTTACAAGTAAATATATCAAGTAACTAGAAAGGACAAAAAGTTGAGCCTGCAAAATATTTGACCTTGAGCTATGACCTTGGAGTCATCTGAAAATTTTATTTAAAATGGCACATTCATTCATAAAGGAGAATTTTGAATTTTGAAATCCATCCACAAATGAAGGAAATATGCTTTGGATAAGCTCAATTTAAATGTTTGACCTTGAACTTTGACCTTGACCTTGGAGCTATCTGAAAATTTGTTTCAAATGACACATCTACTCATGATAGAAAACATTGTGTAACAAGTTATTTTGAAATCATTCTAAAAGCAAAGGATATATATTCATTGGACAAATAAGGATAGACTGACGAACTCAAGCACATAAATTGACTTGTCATGATAACAAGTCTAATTTATGGCATCAGGGCTCTACAAAATAGCGATATCACAACATGTCAAAAGTTCTTCACAACAATAACTTTTGTTTGTTTGAATGGGGTTTTACAACACTTTCAACAATCTTTCAGTTATATAACAGCGGCTAGAGCACCTAACAATGGATTCCTGGTATTTGTCACACCAGTACCGCCATCAAATCCTTTCCTAGCCCCCAGCTGCTATCCCACATAGGTCTACGATTATCGACCCATCTGTGGGAGACAAATAGTCGGAAAGGATGACCATAGCTATGCCTCTCCATTTCTCTGAGAATATTTCAGAAAATATCACACCTCTTTAACTTTGTCTGGACTTTCCTTTATCTCTCCTGTTTCATAGACAGCTTTATAATGTTTACATATAGCAAGATAAGATCCTTCATGTTCATCCAGCTCTATCATTAACTGGTAATACTTCAATTTTAGCTCCTGAAAAAATATACAAATATTGTATTAAACATAAATTGCAAATAAAAAGAAAAATTTAAAACTGGAACAATTGTTTACAGAAATCTTGTATCCAGCCAACAAGTATTTGATCCACAGTTCTGACATTGACATAAAACCTATCTCAACAAATATATCACATGGCAAATCTGCCCAGGATGGAGAAAATTCATATTGAAAGAGCTATGGTCCCAAGAAAATTTGATCTTCAGCAAGTATTCATCCTCACCATCCCTGGATTGAAACAGTGTTTTATCTTTGAAAACTACTATGTCTGCAAAAATAGACAAAGTCTTCTTGACCCATCCAAATCATAGACTGGCCCCATTTCTAAGAGGTTTTGGAGGGAAATTCAATTTATGTAAAAATAGAAAATCAGTTGTCAAATATGCTTTAAAAAATGAAAAAGAAAAATTGATTGGGATATAAGCAATTTCTCCTTTTATGATAATGTTTTTTCCTAAAAATTTTTCTTAAAAGTATCAACATGCATGTTGTAATGGGTCAATCAAAAGTCTGATAATAGTATTTCACTACTTACTTGCAACACACATGAAGCACAAATATCAGATTTATAGAGCAAAAAGTTTCTTTCAGTTAAAGATTATTTATAATAAAGGTGTTGGAATATCTGTATCACATGATTCTACTACATTTCTTTGTTATTTAGATTAGCCATACTCAAATTTAAGACAAAACTCTAGATTCAAAAGGAAACAATTCTAAACCTTAACGTATCACCAGAAGCAATTTCTTGGTTTTCCATTTTATTTTCTATAGGCTTTTCAAAAAAAAAACCTGTCTGTTAAATTTCCAAAATTTCTTTCTTCAAAACCTAAATGGTAAACTAAAGTATCTTCAAAGCTTCAATCTAATATGATCACATCACCTTTTTTTGTCATTATTTTTTTTACAACAGACATAGGAACAATGCGGTGTTAAAAAGTTCACCTCCCATCTAAATGAAAGATTTGATTGGTCGATTGATTCTGACTGACATCCCAAACCCATTAATTTTAAAAGAATAAATACTAACAGTTGTGGCAGGATCTTCGAAAAACTTGGTATTAATCTTCTTGCTTATAATTTGTGTTCGGATAAAGTCTTTCTTTGCTAAACATAGTCTCATTTGCTCAAGGATAAACTCTACTTTCTCCTTTTTCTCCATGGAACCAAATGTTTCAACCTGAAATCAGACACAATTTCCTATTTTTATGATATAATTGTAGGCTGACCTTAATTTGAAGACATCAAGGAAATATAAGAAATGAGCCTATGTATGACATTTCCAACCATTTCACATGTGCATGACTTGCACACATTGAGCACCCTGGACAGCCATTCGGGTCAATTAGAATATTTGCTTATTGTTTATAGAAGCTTTGGGTCAGTATCTATCTACAGAGCCCAGAGTGAACACTCTGATCAGACTGTGCGGATGCACAGGCTGTTCTGAGTCTTTACTAGGTGCACATGCGTAATGGTTGGAAATGTCATGCATACACTCAAATGTGAATGTTAAGTCTAGAGGCCTAAGAGGGCATATAATGCCCAACTGGCACTGTCAATCCAGCTAACTAAAATGCCCATTAACTTAACCCTTGTCTTGCTGAACCCCGAATATTCGAGTTTTGACAGGAGGTGTACATCAAGATCAGTCTGCACATAGGTGCTGTCTGATCTTGGTCTACACCTCCTGCTTGAAACTTTCCTGCCAGAGTTATGAAATTGATTTCTAAAAGAAATATTAATTATTGAACAAGTTCTATCAGTGCTTTCAGCCCTTTGATTTTTTATCAAAGCAATTCAGTAAGGTATTTCATACAGCATGACAAGGGTTAAATAACATTGAAGAACATTGAGCTAGCAAAATACTTATTGAATACTATGTTCCAATGTTAGTTCCAATGTTAGTACTTACATCGAGCTGACAAGCCCCTGCCATAAAAGCCTCAGATATGATCCCATCAATTTTTTTCTGATGTTGTGAACTATCCTTTTAACTAGAGGCTGTCTTAAAACTATTCAAATCAAATGAGTGCTTTATGAGAAGAAACCTTTTTAAAATGAGCACTGACCATTGAAACCATCTGTGATTTTCGTAGTTTAGAACACAACAAAATTTTTGACTGGTCCATATTGATAGAAGAGGCAGAAAATTGATGAAAATTTTAACAAGAGCAACGCCCACGGGTGCCAATGCTCGGCTGGGGGTGCTGGATAATGCAAAAATTCTAAGTCAAAAAAGGAGCATAACTCTTACAAAAATGCTTTTAGAGTTATCCCCTTGATAGTCTTGATAGCTCTTGTGATGGTCAATACACATGCCAAGTTTCATGAGGATATCTTCAATAACAATAGCGATATGACCATGGTTAAAGTTTGTCACACCAACGCCTATGCCAACACCGACGCTCAGGTGATGACAATACCTCAGGATTTCTCCGAAAATAGCCAAGCTAAAAATCTATGTCTTAAGGGGTTTGTAACAAGCAATTTTTTCATTGTCAACAATATTTTCTAAAGCTTTTGTCTATGGGCATCAAAAGCCTTATTGTTTGGGAATGAGGCAATAACTTTAAGATTCATTATCTTAAACATTTCTTATACAGATGATGTGAGACTTGTTGCAAAAAAGTTTTATCTTCCTATCATCTGACAATTTCTTGATTTCTTAATAACCAGAAACTTATGAAGAAGTATGTATTAAATGGACTTCAATCAGTGCAAAAAGTATGGTAGATACCTAAGAATTATTCTTATACAATTTAGCGCTACTGTTACACAAAATTCAATTTTTTGTGCTAAACCCTTAATCTTAAGTTGATACCACTTTAATATCTCTGTCTTTCTTGGTAGAAAAAGGATGTGGAAAAATCCAGACAGAGCTTGTAACAAGCAATTTTTTCATTTAGAAAAAGGTTTTCAGAACTTTTCTATCTTTGGGGTTGTTAAAAAAGGGAAGTGTGAAATTTAGTAAAATGAAAGTTATAACATACATACACTTTTTTTCATTTTCAAATTTTATGATCTTACTCCTTTCACTACCCTAGCTTACCTGAAGTTCTTGAAGTATATCAGCTGCCTCAGCAATTTTCCCCCCATCTTCCTTGATCTTTGCAAGAGTTCTGGTCAATCTAGCTCTCTCAATCTCTACATATATCTGGTTAAAACATAAAAAATTGAATCATTTACACTTTTCATCTGTATATCATCAGTTTTCGATCAAAACCTTGGAACTACAGCTTATTCCAAGCTGTAGTCACAAGGTTTGTTCAAACACTGTCAACATGCTGGTTTATTGATTCTACACATTGACACCAATTTTTAAATCATATTGCTCATTTCTCTTCTTGACCCTCACTATTTAACATTTTCTTTCTTTCAACCCTTCTAAAGCCAATCACATTATCTTTCTGAATTAAAAGATAGCAAATGCAATCAATAGCCTAATGCCAGTAAAACATAGTCTGATCAGTGTCTACATGCATGCTTAGCGATTAATGGCATAAATATTTAGTTTTCTACATACAAGCTGCACCAAACTCAACATCACAAGTAACATGGCAATTGACCAATCGCAGCTGTCAATAAGATAACCAGTCCACCAATGAAACAGAGCTCTGCAGAGACTCAGGCGAAAAAGTCGCCTGGTTTCATAAAACAGGTCAAGTGCACAGACTTTAACTCATTACCACACAATCCCCCATTTTGACATCTTGAAATGTTTTTATGGGAAACTGTGGAAAAAAGAGGAAATGTTTGCAGCAAGCAATTTATCCTTTACCCACATGTTTCTACCCTCTTTGGCACCTTCTTTCTTATTCAAGCTCACTGTGAAACGTCTTATTTAGCTTCTTTCAATTTGTACCAGTCTGAATTTTTCTTCTGGTAATAGATTGATTAAATACATGTTGTTACAATATAATCTTTTCTCATTTTCTGCTTCAAATAGAAACACTACTCATTTCATTCAGACTGCCTATACACTATTTGCATTTTTTTTATTAGTTGCCCTTTTTTTTATATCTATTATGAAATATTAAAAAAAAAATCAGAATCAAACTCTTGAATTCTCAAACCTAAAAAAAGAAAAATACATTTGTTCACAGGAATGAGATCTTTATTGAGGACTGAAAGGATTTAAGCAGTATTTTCTATGTTAATTGCATGATACATAATATAAAAAGCAACTACTTGGTTGTAAAGCTATTTTATTTTCTGATAGAAATGAGGAATATGCGCAAAAACTTAATTGTTTTTAAACGCGATCCACTTTTCCTGAAAGTCTCACCACTTCTCCCCATTTTGAAAAACTTCTCCCAATTCTCAGACTAGTGAGAAGTGACTTCTCCCCAAATTCTGGGAGTCTGCAGAGCCCTGATGAAATCGTTCATTTAGACTAGCAATGAATCTTGAACACCGAAATCGGCCGCCACTTTTGTTAACCTTTTTTGTTGGTTTGTCGACTCACACCATAACTACAGTTTATTCTAGTTGTAATTACGATGATTAGGTCGCAAACCAACTATTCTACTATTTGTTACATGCTAATGGCCAGAAATTTTGCAAATTAATGCCATTTAAAGTGGAAAGTGATTTTACATTATTGCATCACCAGACAATAAAATTTTAGACTGGTCCAAATTCAAAGAAGCTTGGGACAACAATTTAAAGTTTATGAAATCTTGCAACTCTTTGTCTTTAAGGATAGGAAACATTGTGGACTACAAATGTGTCACAGACAAGGATACTTCACTTAAGTGCTTGTCACATGCCCTTCAGCTGTGGCCTTGACCCTAGTATCCAACAGAACTTTTTAAATGACACTAGTATGCATCAAGGAGAATAATTGTGCCAAGGTTGATATTTGACAAGTTTCTTTGTTATCAAAATTCACTGATGTATAATAAATGGAATACTATCATGTAGTAGTGATACAAAACCTTGTATTGGATTCTCACCCCATAAGAACTTTAATATTACACTCAAATTTTTCTACATGGCTCCAATCCAATACAAGGTTTTGTATCAATACTATAGCATAATATTCTTCATGTATCTACTTAGAGACTAACAGTGGGTACAATTCATTATATCAGCCTTAATTGAAATAAACCATTATTTGATACAGAGATAAAAACATTCAATATTACCTTCCCAGCTGTAACAGTTCTTAAGGTATCTATTAACTTGAGTTTGACATCCAGGTTTGGTGTTTTTTCTACATATGTACATGCTTCTTGAATCATCTTGGTCACAGACTTAAAACAAAATAGGAAAATTTTAGCTGCAAAGGCCTAGAAATAATGAGAGCACTGTATGCAGATGCCTATAGTGGGCTGTTCAAGTGCTTGATATTGGGTAAAACTCCAAAGTCAAAAAGAGAGCATAATTGTCAAAATGTCAAAGTTTTAGACAACAATGACACAGATCCTAAATACAATTTTACTATTGCAATACCTCTTCACCAAGAACAGCTTAGTTAAAATGTCATAAAACTTATCAAAGGGCAAAAAAAAAAAAAATAGCGAAAAGCCATTTTGAGATAACTTTGGAATAAGCAGTAGTTTCCATTATAGGTTTATGGGTTAAATAAGGTCAATAAAGAAGCACGGTAAACAATTACCCAACACAGATCAAAGGTTTACTGTGTTTAAAAAGTCAATACTGCCTAAACAGAGATAATGCTTGTATTAAGTAAGCGACAGTCACCTAGCTATGATGCCATTAAATCATCTAACATTATTGTCCACCTTTTTGAATTTCATATTCATATCATCTAATGAAATGGCTTTTCTATGACATAAATGGTGTGTTTCTTGCAAATAATCAAAGTCTTGTATCAAACAGATAGGTAAAGTGCATAAAATAATTCAAGCCAATTGAAGTTTGTATACGACTTTTTGTTGGTTTTGGTTCATCTATAACGAAGGCAGGCTAAAAAAAGACACACTTCTTCATATTATGGTTGTACAGGTTTCATGCTTTGTAAAGGAATGAAAGTTAACTCAGGAAAATATAGCTGAGTATCTGAGACAGATCTCTTTAACCCAATCAACAAATTCCTCATTTTTTCACTCCTGAAAAATTATGACAAAAAAATTGTAAGAAAAGGAGAAATTGTTTTTAACAAGCAATTTATCTTTTTCAAACAAGTTTTCTTCACTATATCCAACTTATCCTTGAGTTTTAACTGTCTTTGCAGTACTGTCTAAGACGATGTTGACATGTAGTGATGGAATAACAGGGATTGACACTAACTTTGCTTCGATGGGATCCCAAAGGAATCCCCACCTATTACTTCAGGGTTTCCTCAAGATAATCAGGGATCATTTACACATTCCTACACAACCCTGTCCTTCTAAACCAAACTTTAAAAAAGCTTCAGAAAACATTGTGGAAAATGAAGAAATTGCTTGTTACAAGCAATTTCTTCATTATCCACAATGTTTTTAACAAAAACAAGCAAACAAAATATCAGGAGCATTAGTTGATACATTAAGATCTATGTACACGAGAAACATTGTAGGATCCTGACGGAATCCCTAGCCTGAGATTGCTGGGGTCCCTTCCAATTTTCAGGGATCCTCAGGATCCCGGGACACTGTTAGTGTCGACCCTGAATAAAGACACAATACCTGTTTGATTTGTCCCCTTTTCTTTGTGAGAAGAATGATGTTCTCATTAAGAGCATCCCAGTTCTTGGTCTCAAAACACAACCTAACCACAGTTTGTAGTACTCTACCAAGGGAATGTGTGTCAGATGCCTGCAAATAAATCAACAAAAATCACTGCACTGTACAGTTGTCTAGTTTACCAGTAGTGGTCGAAATAATGTAACAGTTCATTATAGAAGACATAATTAAAAATTTTAGCTTCTAAATTAACCCTTGTAATGCTGCAGGGGTGTGGAATTCCCATGCCCGACTTGTCTGTCACGGGCTTTTCTACCTGCGGGTAGGTACATTTTTCTAGGCTACTTGTCTGTGGACAAGTAAATATCAGGGCAAATCTTGGAATGGTACTAAATAGATAGAGAGATTTAGGAGCGTAATGTTTGTATCTAAGTCTAGAAAATATTGTTTTTAATAAAGAAAATGCTGACTTCCAGCATTTTCTTCTTTAAAAATAATGTTTTCTCAAAATTTATCTGTTCTTCATCTATTCACAGCAAGTCCATTTTGATCCTGAACAAGTAGAAAATCACATTTTACTTGTCCATGGACAAGTAGAGAAAATCCGTATTTCTACATCCCTGAATGCTGAATAAAATCCTCTTCAAAAATTGCATTATAATAAAAGGACTTAAAGCACTGGAAGTACCAACTGAGGGTTATTTTTTTTTGTTTTTTTTTTGAAAATATGTCTAATGAAACTCTCAATAAAAAGCACCACATAAAACACACAGATGGTGTAGACTAAGCTCAGTCTGTACATATGTACATGTGTACAGACTGATCAATGTCTACACCTCCTGCTGAAACAAAAATATTTTGGGTTCAGCATAACAAGGATTAACATGTAAAGTAACCCATTGTCATACAATTCTGCTTTGTAATACAAACACAAACAGACACACACACATCGGAAAAAGCTTTGAAAATTATTGTTGAAAATGGAATTCCTAGTAGTAAGCAATTTCTTCGTTTCCCTCAATGTTTTCTACCACAAGTGTAAAAGGATCTCTTAAATTCCATCCACTAAAATTTGTCGTCTGCAACTTCATAGAATTTCAGAATTGGACCAGTCCACAAGTTCGTCATCTGTTAACGTGGTGAAGGTGCCATAATGAAGATTTTTGTGAAAAAACAACAATGCATGTAAGTATGATATTTTAATTAGTAAATGTTTGCCCTTTTAGCAAATAGACATGCATTTTCCTTTTTAAGAACCTCCATAGTAGAAACCTTTGTGGAAGATGAATAAATTGCTCATTATAAGCAAATTCTTCATTTTAACAATGTTTTCCAAAGCTAGCAGTCAAAATTAATTGCAACATAGTGTAGAAAAACTTTTTATAAAAAAGAAATGGTAATGTAATTTCATGTAAATTCTCAATTTCTGACAATGATTTTTATTACAATGAAAGACTTAGTTACACATAAGAAAAACTGACACAGGCCTTATGGTAGACTGGTAGCCTTTGAAATTCATGATAATTGACCCCTTTACTTAAATATTCTAGGGGTAAACATTGCTTTCGAAGCGGTCAAAACAATAAAAAGAGCAATTTAAGCGTCAACAGGAATTTTCTTCTTATGATGAATCACTTATATAAGCCTCTTATAAAGGTAAAAGATAAACAAAAATGAACTACATGTACATGTATATAGCATTCATTAAGTCATTTTCACAGTGTTCAATTTTTTTTCTGAAGTTGAGTGTCAGAAGATCAAAGCTATCCAGTATATGCACTATTTTTACAGATATACAAATAAGATGTAACTTCATTTTTTTAATAAAAAATTTATATGGTTAAGAAAACAGCCAATGTTTAAATCAGAGACTCCTAAACCTTAAGCACAGATCCTTATGACACTGGCAGTTGAGTCTCTGGGAACACCATATTTATATGTCAGACTACAGCCCTTCAATATCTAATTCTTGCTTTGTTTGTTAACTTAAACAAAACATTTATCAGTAATTTTACAAACAAGGGTTCAAGTAATTAAAGTGTAACTCATTCCCATACAGTCCCTCCTTTTTATGCCAAAGACGAAAAAAAATTTAAGTTACATCAACTTGGAATTGTGCAGCTTCTTTCAAAAATTTCCTTGTGTGAAAATGGATTAAGAGACTTGTAACTCTCATCAAAACTATTTGCATTGGAAGTAAAGGAATGATAAGAAGGTAGCATATCAAAAACAGACATGTGTCACAGATGCCCCAACAAAATTGCTTGTCACGTGACCTTCAGTTTTGACTGAACTTTGGAGTATCCAACACAACTTTACATTGGCACTAGTACTCTTCTAAGGACACATCTTTTGCATGTGCCACATTATTTTGAAATTCATCAACTTAATGCAGAGGATATGTTCCTGACAATAATTAGCAGTGCTCTCAATAAGGACAAATTTCAGGAATTTTTGAAATTTCAATTTTCAATTTCAGGAAGTTTTCACAAAATCAAGAAATTCCCTGTTTTGTTTCTGCTATTTGTTTTTTACAGACAATCTGTGTGACGTCATTAAAAAGGGACTGAACTCTAGCGAGATCATACAAGAAACTGCGATGTTTCTAGGACGGACGTCATGTCAAGTTACTAAATAGAATCCCCTGTTTCATAGACGTAATCAGAATGCAAATTTGACGCACCGTTCTGTATCAGCCATGAACTTGAAGACGGGACATGACATTTGGGGTGAATTCCAGCCCTGAACTAAGTTTACATGAATTCGACCAAACGGCTTCCATGGGCTTGCTTGATTTTTGTTCGGCACGTTATTAATCGAGTGACTTCCAAAGAGATGGTCCAAGAACCGAATATAATTGAGTACGCTCTATGTAAATTTCCATCTACATTGGTCGTCATGGAGACATTTCGATAAACTCTTTGTGGATTCAATTTTACCCGAGGGTATGGCCAGAATATACATTCATTTGTTTGTCAAACCCTTTATATTGTAACTTCAGAAAAGTTCCGAGTCATGAAATCAGGACGTTTTCCTAGAATCTCGGACATTGATTTACGTCCGGTCTGATTTTCTGGACGTTTTTTTTGATTTTCTGGACGTAATATAACGGGTATGTCGAAGTCCGCTTATTGAGAGCACTGAATTAGGCACACACACTAACACACACAAGCACCCCCATCCCCACACATAAAGTCATGCATCCCCATACAGAGGCAACTCTATATGCCTGTTGCCATTACATGGCAGGTACATAATCAATAGACTTTTTGACCTAAAGTAAATGACACCAACACTGTCATACAACTACACAGCATGCCCACTGGGTTTTCATTTTGGGGGTGCATGTACCCCTTAGGTTTTGAAATGGGGGTACAAAGAAAAATCTGAGGGTACAGTGTACCCGTTACTTTCAGAGTTAAGGGTACACCATACGGCATACAAATCTGAACCCTTTACCAAATGACAATGTTATAGTTATATCTACTTTTTAACCCATTCCAACACAGCAAAATTTTAGATTGGTCCAAATTCAAGTTGATGAAATTTTAGATTTTGCGTCTTTTTGGTTAGAAAACATTGTGGATAATGAAGAAATTGCTTGATACAAGCAATTTCTTCATTTTCCACAATGTTTTCAAAAGCTTGTTTCTTGAGGGGCTTAAAAAGGAGGGATTGAGTGGGAATGGGTTAATAATCAATAAATAAGTGCCACACATCATCTGCCAGTTTCAGATAAATTTAGAGCAAAAGATAGCAAAGCCGATTTTTGACAACTCACTTTTCTTAGTTATTGGATTTGGGAAGGGCTGAATGGGATATAAGAGTGATGGCTAAACAACTCTAACAGGTGAATTACGAGGGCGGGGAAGGCATTTTGGAGCAGACCATACCAGGCATGTCAGCTCATTGTTAGCTCAAACTCTGGTATTGAAACAATTCTGGTACAAAAAATATCAACTGGCCTTATCACTGTTCAAAAGTCACCATTTGTGATGAAAGAGAGTTGTGACGTTTTGCAGACAGCATATTACGTAGCTTACACAAAACTACAACGTTAAATAAACAGCTCCATTTTGTCACGCCCAACTTATATATACAACGGAACTCGCGAGAGAAACTCATTTCAAAATCAAATCCTATAGCGCGAATTATTGCCAGTTTCTCGCCCAAAACACGTAAATATCTTGCCTTTTATTTGCAAAATAGCTCAACTTTGGACTTATTTCAAAACAAACTGGTCAGGCCATCAAGATCCGGATTATACGAACTTTTCAAACTGCTAGTTCCCCTAATCTCTATGTAGAAAATGGGCCAGAAAGAATCGATGGTTTCCGTCAAATGAAAGGGAAATCACTTGCTCCCGTTGCGATTTTGTCTTCTTTGCTTGCAATCTTTTGGGTTTTTCGGAAAAAATATGCACATAGAGTTTCTCGTTTTGTACGCTAATAATTTTAAATGCACACACATGTAATGGCAGTTTTGTTTCTATGTTCATTTATTTTTCTGTACGTTCATGCACGTCTTGGTGAAAGATTTGTACGTGAACCAACGTAATTGTACGTGAATTACGTACTGCAGTACGTAAATGGGCACCCTGCTACATGTATGTTCAATATCTCAAGTTCACCAATTCTATCTCCTATATAATGTCCTTAGTGTGATTAATACGCAAGATTTAGAAAAGCATTTATATGATAGCTCATACTTACTGTTCTTGTTTGTTTTTCAAGAGATAGAAGTATATCAAGGGCTTCTGTCAGCTTGCCTTGCTGGAAAAGATGAAATATAGCAAGATGATCTTTTAATACACATGTACTATGATAGCATCAGAGCATGAGAACTAACCTTTTTTTTTTTGTTCATTTTGTGGTTTCATTTAATTCTTTTTCAAGTTGCATTTTTTAACATAACACAGGTGTGTAGAGTTCTGCCAAAATTTTGTCTTATATGGGCCCAAGCTTGTGCTAGTGTTTAAAATTAAGGGGTCATAAACTTCTTCACCATGACATTCTAGGGGTCAAAACAACAAAAGAATTTGAAGGTGTAAGTGCCAACTGATCTTTTTGTGTAAAGCTATGAAATAAGCAATTGGTTTGTACCATTTTCAATGGCATATAAGATACATAATAAAAAGTTGAGGGATAGAACCCTGTTTTGGCCCTTAAAGATTTCTCCAAGGTGGGTCAATATGACCCCAATTGAATTCGTAAGGGTCAAAATAGCATATTTTTGGATTTTTGAGCCTCAAAACCATGGTTTAAAGCAATATCTTCCCCCAAAACGCATAACAAAATTAATAAGAAAACAATACTCCAAGCTAAACAGCATGAATAAATAATATGATAACTGAAATTATAGGATCGAAATAATTCTACGCTGTAAGCCTACAATTCACGAACAAAATTTCAATATTTTAGATTGTGACCCACCACTGTAAGAATACGCTAAGCAGATTCATACCTGTGATTAGGTTTTTTGGTTCATACCTCCATGAAAACAAAAATATTCTCTTCATTTCTTATAATTTAAACGCACCGAGCAAAAAATGCACAAACTTTACAATTCTTGATACCTTTTTGTATGGGACTATTTTGTGCGGAAGCATATATAATTGCAGCGAGCTCAAAATTTTGTTCATGGAGTTAAAAATATTTTTTTTTGACCAACCAGAACGCTCGTTTGTGATAGAAAAAACTAAAAAATCAAATTACTTTAAACTGACTTGGAAACAAGTTACATGTATTTTAGCTCAGATTTATTCCACTCCATTTTGTTTCAAGAGCTCACAAGTACTTTGGAAGCCACAAGATGAATCAATATTTGCTTATTGAATTTGAACTTTGGACCTCTTTATCTTATAACTAGAAGACTTGGGCTCCAATAATTAGACGAATAAGACAGCCTCTGTTTATTTACATACTGATGTCTTAACCCATTCCCACACAAATCCCAATTTTATATTGGTCCAAATTGAAAGAAGCTGCAGATGACAATTTCGCCTTTTAAATAAAAAACAATTACTTCATTTTCCACAATGTTTTCGAAATCTTTTTCTTGACAGGTGTAAAAATTGGGGATTGTTGGGGAATATGTTAAGATTTCATTTAAAATTGATGCAAAAACGAAGTGTAAAATGTTCTTATATTCTTGTTCAAACAAAATTCTCTAGGCTGAAATTAAGGAAATCGCATTTAGAGTATATATACAAATGAGAAATTATTGCCATAAACAATCTGTTTGGCTGCAAAGAAAGCAGAATGTACACTTTAAAAAAAATAGAGAGAGTTGAATTCCTTCCAAGAAATCTCTATATTTATAATCCAACTCTGACAATTTTTTTGTGGAACCAGATGTAATATTTTTGTACTAATACAATGATGGCACATCCTCCATGGAACCCTAACGGGATATATAAATACCCAGGGCTCTGCAGAGTGGGCGAATCTGTAAATTATGATATCATCAGTCTACGTGATTTGTTGCTAGCTTTCAAATAATGAGAATAATGGCCGACATTTACGGACGCCGTGTCATTTACCAGAAGTTAAAATTTTGTTAACAATTTGAAATCTTGATGAAAAATAATTCTGCCGAAAATCTACGTAGAGTAAATTCATTTTTCATAAGAATCCTTCATTTTGAATTATCTGCTTTAATTGTAACAAGTGAAGAGAATTATGGCAAACAATTTAAAGGGTGCTACGATCTTTTCCCGAGTTTTCTTGATATGATACATTCTGTCCAAAAACTAAATTTCACTTACTTGTGTTGGTAATAATTCCTTTAAATAACATGTAATCCTATAAAATGGAGCAAATTATCCTGTGTTAACTTTAGACCTGTCTGGTTTTGTGTACTCAGCAGTAACCCTTACCCTTTACACGCTATAACTGACTTAATCACAGGGAACCTTTTTTGATCAATTAATAGACATTTATATGTTATCAGGTAAAGTGGACAGACTTTAACTCATTACCACACAATCCCCCATTTTGACATCTTGACATGTTTTTATAGGAAATTGTGGAAAAAGGAGGAAATTATTGCAGCAAGCAATTTATCCTTTCCCCAACATGTTTCTACCCTGTTTGGCACCTTCTTTCTTATTAAAGCTCACTTTGAAATGTCTTATTTAGCTTCTTTTGTACCAGTCTGAATTTTTTCTTCTGGTAATGATTTGATTAAATACATGTTTTTACAATAAAATCTTTTCTCATTTTCTGCTTCAAATAGGAACACTACTCATTTCATTCAGAATGCCTATACACTATTTGCATTTTTTTATTAGTTGACTTTTTAATCATATTTGAATCTATTACAAAATATTAAAAAGAAAAAAATCAGAATCAAACTCTTGAATTCTCAAA
Source organism: Fragum fragum (assembly GCA_946902895.1). NCBI lineage: Eukaryota > Metazoa > Mollusca > Bivalvia > Cardiida > Cardiidae > Fragum > Fragum fragum. Next base: position 29,154,538 of record OX336365.1, read on the forward strand.
CCCAAAAAAGAAAAATACAAAAGTATTTGTTCAGGAATAAGATCTTTATTGAGGACTGAAAGGATAAGCAATATTTTCTATGTTTATTGCATAATACATAATATAAAATGCAACTTCTTGGTTGTTAAGCTATTTTATTTTCTGATAGAAATGAGGAATACGCGCCAAAACTTGATTTTTAACGCAATCCACTTCTCCTGAAAGTCACACCACTTCTCCCCATTTTGAAAAACTTCTCCCAATTCTCAGACTAGTGAGAAGTGACTTCTCCCCAAATTCTGTGAGTCTGTAGAGCCCTGATACCTTGAACCAGCCTGAACATCTGAGTAGCTGGATCTGTCTCTAGAGCATGCTCTATAGCTAGGTGTAAGTTAGTATAAACAGGCTACAGTTACTGAAATGCCTTAATCAATTTGGGCAAAATATCTGGAACAAGGTTTATGAATCTGTTCATTTTGATGCCTGTGGACTAGAGGAATGGTGTCTGCTTCATGATCAAAATATTTTAGTTAACTTTTCAACCAATTAGTTTTTGCCTTTGCATTTGACCAGAAATTGAGTCAACTTCTGTATAAAATGCTTTAGTGGATTTTGCTGTCAACAGCAACTGATAAAACAATTTAATGTAGAAAATGAGTTAATTGTTAGGGAACAGGTTTGCATTTATTGCTTGGTATTCACCATTGATCTATTCAGACAGAAATATGCATATTTCATATACCTCAACCTTGGTGTTGTACCTTAATCAAGCTAAATATCTTGACTCATGCTTTTCACTATCCTTTTTCAGACCTGAAGACAATTTTAACCTTGGTGTTGTACCTAAATCAAGCTAAATATCTTGACTCTTGCTTTTCACTATCCTTTTTCAGACCTGAAGACAATTTTAACCTTGGTGTTGTACCTAAATCAAGCTAAATATCTTGACTTTTGCTTTTCACTATCCTTCTTCAGACCTGAAGACAATTTTAACCTTGGTGTTGTACCTAAATCAAGCTATATATCTTGATTCTTGCTTTCAACTATCCTACTTCAGACCTGAAGACAATTTTCTGACTGTAAAATACAATAAAATTTTTAAATGCACCATGCTAATCTTCAATCATATTTTTCTCCTTGCTTTAGGTGAAGGTACAATTGTTCAAAAGATTTGAGTTAACTTTTCAAACAGTTTTTGTCTTTACATTTCACCAGAAATTGTTTCAACTTCAGTATCAAATGATTCAGTGGATTTTGCTGTTAACAGCAACCAGGGTTCTCCCCAGAAATTTTTGAAGGCGTAGTGGCAAATGCATGGTGTGTTGTCTGTTAACATCTTGGTATGACTATATATAATAAAAGTCATTAAAAGTGCTTTTTAGCTTGATTAATGAGTTCTTTTTTATTGAGAGTTATTCTTGAATAATATCTTCAACTTTTTAATTATTTTAAGTTGATTTATCTTCTCTGAGGCTTATTTTGATACCAACCAATTGTGAAATTACTCAGCTTATTTTACCTCTCTATCCTATAGCATGGCTTCTATACAAATCTGTCTATTATTTTGGCAAATTCTCGTAAGGAAAAAAGATCGCAAAAAGGGTATGTTTTCAGCGATCAATGTATGAAATAAACTGACCAAATTAATCTTTCCATCAAAAAAATAAATTTCAAACCACAATGGCTTTGGTTTGATAGTTGTCACATCAAATAACCACATCTTTTACTTTTAACTAGGCCAATCTCAGCCAAAGTGACAATTTTCCGAAACCAGGTCGCCATTTTGAATTCATTGTTTACATATTGGTACCCATCATCATTGGTGACTGATAGCGAGGTACCAGTAGGAAACGCGAGAAAATAAAATCAATAATCACCAATTAGTAAGAGTGTAAGGGTTTTATCAATAGAGATGTTATGTAGTACGTGGTATATAAGATTATAGATAAAGAGCCTGTCTTGCCCACGCTTCTGCAACCAATTTTAATGGTTTGCTTGACCCTTTCTTCAGCTGGAAATTAAGCTGTATCGGTGACCAGATTTAAGAGTATCGGCAATCTGAAGGCATATCGGCAAACTCTCTTAATTCATGAAGGCGTATCGGGGCCGATATGCCATAAGGGTCTGGGGAGAACCCTGAGCAACTGATAAAACAGTTCAATGAAGAAAATGGATTAATTGTAAGGGAAAAGGTTTGCATTTATAGCTTGTGATTCATCAATGATCTATCAAGACAGAAACATGCATATTTCATATTCTTCAATCTTGGTGTTTGTACTGAAATCAAGGCAAGTATCTTGATTCTTGACTTTCCCTATCCTACTTCCTAAGGACAATTTTCTGACAGTAAAATAAAATTCGATTTTTAAATGCATCATGCTTATCTCCAAGGACCTTTTTGTCCTTACTTAAAGTGCAGGTGCAATTGTTTGTATTGCACAATTTCAAATTCAATCTCAATAGCTATGCAATATGATTTTTTTAACTTAACATTTCAAGGGCAGGAGCAGTAGATTTGAAAAATATGCACCTCAAACCATTGCGAACAAGTTTATTTTTGACATATATCCAAAATTTTGCTCATTTAATCCAAAAATTAACCCCTAACCCCAATAAACAATAAAAAATGAAAATGTCAGAAAGTGATTAAATGACAGCCCAGGTTTATTTTTGAAATCTTAATAGTCAGAATTTGGTCTTTATGCAATATTTCTTTTATACTTTTAATCCTTAGTTGATTTAAGTAAAAAATTAAACATCACAAGATCATTAGAGCTGAAATTCTTAACCCTTAACACCCTAAAAATCCATAAAATCACAAAAAGCCCTTAATATTGAAGAAGTGTACTATATCAACTCACTGTTTCCCATGTGGATGGGCTTTTGAAATATATCTAAGTTTTTGAGATTTTGTGTAAAAATAAATATCATATTGATGAAAAACCCTTAGCCATCCCTTTACACCAAATTCCCTTAACACCTAATTTGCAAATAAAATGTTATCTCTCTGCTATCAGGCATGTCTTATAAATGAATGATGGAACTTCTGTATGAAGCCAGGTTTATAATCAGACCACTGTTCATCTAATGAGAATATGTATAAAATTTATTTAATAAATATTTCTTCCAGAAATAAATGAAACAAGAGGACCATGATGGTCCTATATCGCTCCCCTGAGTATGATGGCTCAAGGCTTAATGAGATAATATACAAAATATCAAAGCCCTACACCTAATCCTTTTGTAGAAGAAGAATCTTTTTAAAGATTTTTTCCTTTAATCCTTTGTATAGTGAAGATCCAACCATATTGAGCTAATTTCAAGAGTACGGTAATTCTTTTAAGTACTTAAGTAGAGGGTCAATAGGCATTAATACATACCAAATATCAAAGCTCAAGGCCTAATGGTTTAGAAGGAGAACATTTTCTATGATATTTTGATACTCATTTCTGGGCTTGCACAAAAAGGCAATTATTTCAGTAATTCTATTAAGTATTTTAGTACAGGGTCAATAGGTATTATCACACACTAAATATTAACCCTTGTCATGCTGTATAAAATCCCTTACCGAATTGTATTTAAATCAAAGGGCTGAGAGCATTGATAGTACTTGTTCGATAATCAATATTTCTTCTTCACTTGCAGGAAAAGTACAAGCGGAAGGTGTAGACCAAGATCAAACTGCACTTATCTGCAGGCTGATCTTGGTCTATACCTCCTGCCAAAACCAGAATATTCAGGGGTCAGCATGACAAGGGTTAAAGCCCTTGGCCTTATGGTTTGGGAGAAGAAGACATTTAAGGATATCCTTATTTATTTCTATGTAAAATCAGGGATCACAAAGAAAAGGGCTAATTTTCAGAATATAGATTATTCTATGAAGTATTTTGGTAGATTGTCAATAAATGATGATTTATACAAAAATTCAAATCACTAGGGCTTATGGTTTGGGAGAAGAAGATTTTTAAAGTTTTCCATCTTTACTTTTATGCAAAATCAGGGGTTGCATAGAAAAGGGCTAATTTCCAGAATAAGGTAATTTTATGAAGTAATTTGGTGGAGGGTCAATAGATGAGGACGTATACCAAATATCAAAGCTCTAGTCCTTATCGTTTGGGAGAAGAAGATTTTTAAAGCTTTCCTTTATTATTTCCTTGTAATATCAGGGATCGTACAGAAAAGGGATAAGTTTCAGATATGGTAATTCTTTGAAGTATTTTGGTATAGGGTCAAGAGATGATGATTTGAACCAAATATCAAAGCTCTAGGCCTTATGGTTTGGGAGGAGAAGATTTTTTTAAGTTTTTTCACTCCGTTGCAATGGCAACCAGAGTTCTTCATGGATTTCAATTCTTTGAAGAAATTTGAAAGAGCATGACCTAAGGATCATTTATGGAAGTTTTCTTGAATAAAGAGGAGAAGACTTATTTGTAATTGTGAATGGACGGACGGACAATAGCTCACCCAAAGTACTTCGTGCTCAGGTGAGCTAATATTCAAACTGGTTCATTTAACAGTTGCAGACAATTATTTCAACCTGATTATGTTCAGGTTGATTTGTTTTGCAATTGATATTAATTTAAAAAAAAAAATTAATAATCTATTAAAAACAACAACAGAAATTAAAACAATAAATGTTTGAAAAGGTTTGATAATACTTAAATATCGCTTAACAATGAATTAAAATGAATTGAATTTATGAATAAATGATTATAAATTTAAGTTAATCATAAATCAGGTGACAAAGCAAACATAAACAAGTTATTCTGAAAACTAAGTCCAAATTACTTATCAGTTTCACAATAATGAATTATCTTCCAAAGAGCTTCGAATCTTTTTTAACTTTTATCTTTAGTTATTCAATTGTTCAATAACAAAGAACGAAAAAAAAATGGACGAAAATTTCGCCAACCTGCAAAAAATCAACAAAGCAGAAGGATAAACTGGATAGAACTACTAATTGAACTAAATAAGGCAAAATGTATCGATTGTTTGAAAAATTGGGTCATAATTCACCACAAGTGCGATAAAATTGATCCGAATTAGGACTACTTTCACTTTCGCCTCAATAAATAATGGCCGCCATTTTGAACTTCCGGTTATTTGTTTACATTATTTCGGACCTCATTTCACATTTCCCCCATCCTTTTTCAATATCAAAACATGTCATTTACGATGCACCATGTATTAAATTACTGATACAAAGGAATGAATCAAGCGTAAAAGCATGTATTCAATCTTTGTTCTTCGATTTAAAATTTAGATCATTTTTTTCCCTCCTAAATATTGGACGTAACGCAGAAAAAATTGCTCTCCGGGCAGAATAATTATTTCTTATGAATATTCTAATGAGGATGGTCTCCCGCGTTTCTTCAGAAATGAATATCAGAGCGTAAAAATCTTGGGCCATTCTTGGGTCACTGACGACATCTCATTAATATTCATGAGTTCACCACAAGGGAAGTAACTCTAATCGATTTTGCATTGCTAATCTCAACCCAGTGTCTAGTCTTCACTATTTCAGCTCAGCCAACAAGACTCCCGGAAATTCAAACCTTTATACTCTAATCTAAGGCAGCTTATGCAAAACAATTTTTTTGTTGTTGTTGAAAAAGTCAATCAGAAAAGGGCTGACTAAGAACAAGACGAACAAAGCAAAATCAAACTTACCCCACCCACACTTTTAGCATGTGAAATGACATTTCAAAATCCTATAAATAGAAATATCTATTTAAGATGTCTACACATTCTTGAAAGATATATTAAGGCAAAACATTATTGCCATACCTTTGCTAACTTTTCACATTTTGGTATTTTTTCATCTACAGTTGAACTGTAATCAATTTCCATTTTCTGAACACGATCTTCGCCGGTGTCCGCCATTGTTGTTGTTGTTTTCAGGAGTTGATCATAGACTGGACCATTGTCTCAGGTGTTTTTGTTTTGTTAAATATGTTTGTATCACTCCTTTAACCCTCACCCTCGGGTATACTTGAGTAATACAATTATTTCATATTATTATACGCCCGTCGAAGACGGGACGTATAGTGGGATCACCCGTTGTGTCCGGGCGTCCGGGCGTCTGGTTGTCCGGGCGGTGTCCACTACTTTGTCCGGAGCATAACTCTGTCACCGTAAGTCCGATTGACTTTAAACTTGGCAGTTATATTCTTCTCATCAATACAGAGTGCAGTGCTCAATAACAATAACTCTTCCTGGCCTATTTTCTGAGTTATTGCCCTTTGTTGTTTTTCATACTTGAATCTGGTCCGGAGTATATCTCTAAAAGTATTATGGCTAGGATCATGAAACTTCATGGGTGTATAGATCTCACCAAGGGGGAGTGCAGTGCACAAGAATCATAACTCTACCTGGCCTATTGTTTGAGTTAATGCCCTTTGTTGTTTTTCATACTTGAATCTTGTCCGGAGTATATCTCTAAAAGTTTAATAGCTTGAATCATGACATTTCATGGATGGATAGAGCTCACCAAGTGGGAGTGCAGTGTACAAGAACCATAACTCTTCCTGGCCTATTTTCTGAGTTATTGCCCTTTGTTGTATTTCATACTTGAATCTTGTCCGGAGTATATCTCTCAAAGTACAATAGCTAGAATCATGAAACTTCATGGGTGTATAGATCTCACCAAGGGAGAGTGCAGTGCACAAGAACCATAACATTAGCTGGCCTATTGTTTGAGTAATTGCCCTTTGTTGTTTTTCATACTTGAATCTTGTCCGGAGTATATCTCTTAAAGTTTGATAGCTAGAATCATGAAATTTCATGGATGGATAGAGCTCACCAAGTGGGAGTGCAGTGTACAAGAACCATAACTCTACCTAGCGTATATTTTGAGTTATTGTCCTTTGTTGTTTTTCATACTTTGTTTGACAAAAAATATTCATTCAAAATAACCTCAGTTCTATTCAAACCCCCAGTTAATATTAAGCAGTGTGACGGGCGTATCTTGTGACAATTTGCCACCTTGTTTTTAGTTTGTTAACTGCCAGCCAACATCATCGAAGTCAGTGTTAGAGCGCTTGGTCCGTGCTCAGGGGGTCGCCGACAAGGTGTGTACTTGGGCATGACATTGAAAAGTCATGTCCTTGGATAAGATATAACAAGATAAGACTGATTTAAACAAAATCTAAAATACTAAATTTAACTATATGGTACACGTTGGTGATTTCGACGTAAAAGACATTGATTGGGAATTACAAGCAACAACAACAAGCTCTAAATCACATATTCTCCAATTTCTTAGAAATATTAGAAGACACCTATCTAACCCAACATATAACCACCCCAACGAGATATAGAGATGGAAACACACCAAATGTGTTGGACTTAATAATTTCTAAAGAGTTGGGATTTAGAAATGACATATCCCACAATGCAATGCTAGGCAAAAGTGACTATGAGATAACAGAATTTAACATAGTGTTAAAACAAGAAAATCTACCGAAAACTACAGAGTCCAAACTAAACTACTATAAAGGGCACTATGGTGCAATAAGGGAAAAACTAAATAGAGTAGACTGGGAAAGAGAACTCAACTATGAGAGTGTGGAAGAGACGTGGATGAAGTTTGGATGAACTAGGGAAAACATGCCGGTGTGCAACTTCAAACCAAGACCCTTCAATACTCCATGGATGAAATCTGAAACCCTGGAAGCAGTCAAAACCAAGCGAACCAAGTGGAAGAAATGCAAATACTGTAGAGGTGATCAAAATAAAAGAATCTTTAATCAAGCTAAATATATTGCCTCTCATACAGTACGTGAAAAGAAAAACATTATGAAAAGGAAGTGGCTGAAGAAATAAAATCAAATCCTGAAAAAAATTCAAAATGTCAATTCAAAGATTAGAATTAAAGACTCAATCCCATGCCTAAAGAATTAAAGGGGGTGTAACTACAGCCAATGCTGTGAAAGCCGAAATCCTGAACAACTTCTTTAAAAGTGTATTCACCGAGGAAGACGTTTCCAACAATCCAATCTTTGAAAGAAGGACAAACCTAACCATCACTACAGTCTTTTTCAACGATGATAATATTTATAAACACTTGAACAACTTAATAGAGTCAAAATCGCCTGGACCCGATGGAATCCATCCAAAACCCCTCAAAGAATGTTCCACAGTTTTAGCTAAACCTTTAAAGATTATATTCGATAAAACAATGGAAAATGGAAAAATACCAACAGTATGGAAAATTGCCAACGTAACACCAATACATAAAAAGGACATAAACAAGAAGTGTGGAATTATCGGCCAACCAGTCTCACATCTGTAGTTTGCAAAATTATGGGGAAAATCAGAGACGAAATCACATCACACATGGAGACAAACAATCTTTTCTCCAATGACCATCACGGCTTTAGACGTAGTACATCATGCATTACCCAATTATTTGAGTCCGTGGATGACAGCATGGACAGAACAATTAGAAAACAACAACAACATAGTGTTCCACATTAGCGTCTTTGCAAAAAACAACAAGGATATGGTATACAGGATAAACCTTTGAAATGGATTAAAGATTTTTGACGGGTAGGAATCAAAGGGTGATACTAAATGGAGCTCAATCAAATATTGCAGCAGTAACAAGCGGTATTCCACAAGGAAATGTTCTTGTACCAACCCATTTTACCATCTTCATAAATGATTTACCAGACTGTACAACAAATACAACAAAACTGTTTGCAGATTATACAAAAATTTACTCCCCCATAAATAACCAATTAGACCAGCAAAATCTACAAATAGATCTAAACAAGATGGAAGTATGGTCCATTAAATGGATGTTAAAATTCAACCAAGAAAAATGCAAACATCTAAAAATAGGAAAAGATAAAATTTCAAGTTATAAATTAAAATGGAAAAACATTACAAAACACACAACAAAAAGGACCAGGTATACACATAGATGACAAACAACGTTTAGAGAGCACATCAGCATAAAAGCAAAATCTGTAAACACAATACTTGGACTAAAAAGAACATTCAACTATCTGGACAAATCTATTTTTCTTGACCTTTATAAAAGTCTGATCCGACCGCATCTAGGCTCAAATGTATGGTCTGCAGCCTATAAAAAAGATGAAGTAAAATTAGAGCATTTGCAGAGAAGGGCAACCAAGATTCTACGTTGCCTACAAAATAAAAACTACAAAGAATTCAGACGATAGCCAAGCAGGGGACCGAGTGTCAGACATTCCACTGTTCATACCTTTTTCACCTGACCATTCAGATGTATCCTACCAGGACCTTTCACTACCTCTTTATTTTTCATAGGCGTTTCACTACCTATTCTATATGCAGGTGTGAACATCAAGGTAAGTGGCGTATTTGTGACAACTTGTTTTTCATACATACGAACTAAACATAGGAGTTTATGCTATAATCATAGTTTCGGGACTTGAAATGGCCTACGAACTACAAACCACTGACGTTCGAATTAGACAGAGTTTTCTAACAAAGATAATGACGGAAATAGATCGGGACCGCGTAAAGTATACGAACGATCACATACCTACGAACCAGTGACGCTCGAATTAACGAGGTTCTACTATCTGTATATATGTATATATGTATATATATATATATATATATATATATATATGTGGGATAAATTGTATTCAAACAGTGTAAAACATATGGATTATCAAGTTATAACCCTAGCGCTTTCGAAACTAGAAGTTTCTTCATCAGGGGTTCAATGACAACTGACAGAATGGATGAAAAATCTTATTTTTATGGGCTGGCGGAAAACTGCAGGTCAACCTATGGGTTAATGTGCGGATCTAATTTGCCCTAGATGATTATATGTCGTTTTTATTAATCCCAAAGGGTTGGATGGTGTTAAGACGCCTGATCCAATCGGGCTCCCGAGATTTGCGTTGATTGTCGGACCATTTACTGTTTGCTTCAATGCAACACAGGATAACATCGTTAAATGAATGGCCGTCTTCGCTAAAATGTTCTGCAACTGGAGATCTATTGAATCTACGTGTTTTCCAGTCAGATCTGTGCAAATCCATACGTTTGTTTATCTGCTGTTTGGTTTCGCCAATATAGTGTTTGTTGCATACGGTGCACGTCATTAGATACACTGCATTTGCAGTTTTGCAGGTGTGTGTACCCTTGACTGAGGAAACAGCGCCAAGACGAGATTTGAAAGTCTGCGTGTCATGCATGATATTGCACGTCTGACATCTAGGTGCATTACACGGTCCAGAATTTCCAAGAGAGTTGTTTGTTGTAACAATGCCTACTTTGGCTCGTACCAAGAAGACTCGAAGTGACTTAGGTTTGCGGTAGGCAACAACTGGTTTCTCAGGAAACATTTTACTAAGTTTGCTGGATGACTCAATCTTGGACCAGTGTTTTTCTATAAATGAGTTTACGTTTGGCAAGTCTGGATGGTATGTCAGAACAATATATATATTCATCAAGGGGTTTCAAGTTTTTCAGACTAATGAAAAAATAAATGTTTAAGAAATATTTTGAATTTTTCAAAAACAAAGCGAAAAATCAGCAGTTTCCTGGTTTGTGTTGTTTTGACCAAATTCAAAAACAAAATTTCGGCGTTTTGACCAAATTATGGGCCTTTTTACTATGGACTGTTTAGCTTTTTAGCTCGGAACATAATCCCTCCAGGATAAATCCCCACCTCTGGAGTAAGAAGTATTGGTATGAAATGTAAATAGTGAATCATGTGTCTCATATTGAAATGGAAAGTCTAATCTATAAAATAGTTCGCGGGACGACGACAACGAGATTCAAATCTTTAGACTGTACCTTTTTAATTTTATTATTTATCTTTGATGTAAGCGACTCTTATCTCGAGACGTTGAATCATTTGTCAACATTAAATAAAAGATTTACCCGACAATCACCTGTTAACGCACACCATAAGACTAGGAAGAAATGTTCGGGTCCCGTTCTACATTTGAGAGACTTCTAGGTAAGTAAAAAAGGACACAAATAGGTAGTTGAAAATAACGAAAATTCGCCATTGGTTAGTTTTATGATGATTTTTATTTTTGCAAATTATAAAAAGGATATTGACAACTACGCTCTTTCCATTTTTAAATCTGTCATTTTTTATTTTTGTAACACTAAAATTGTCCTCAAATCTGAATCCTCCATGGCTTTGACGAGTAAAGTCAACTCGACCTTTCCGGATCACTAGTGTGTAATTCAGGATTTACGTTAGAATTACAGGGAGCAATTACGTTTACTAAATATTATCTTAAATGACCTTAAAGTCAAACCAGGCCTTTTAGAAATACTATATATAGACGAGGGATAGAACTCCGAATCCTTGAGATCCCACCCTGTCTGTTTTAAAAGCCTAAAAAATTACACTTCTTTGTTTACACATTTTTCGTAAGTCAACCTGTTTTTGATACATACCTTAATTCGAGACCCTGATCTTTGAGCATGTGCACTGTGACCTGGCTTTCACAGTTTACATTTTACCAATTAGTTGATTGTGAAATCTTCACTTACTCAAAATTTTACAAAATGCATCAAAAACAAGATAGCAATTGCTCATCTTTTATTTCTGGACCTTTTTATGGACTTTTGTTAAACAAATTTTAATGGATTCACAGAAATCGTGAAAAATACCAAAAAAGGACCTAAAAAGAAAATTTGTTAGCTGAGAAGAGGAAAGGCATATTTGATTGTTTTTAAAAACTTCACATAACAGTGCGGGCCGTGTCCCATGTTTACCCTTTTACCAGAAAATAATAAAGGGTCACGAAAACAGGTCAATTTTACAAACAGTGACCTTTTTCACCCTGTGTGAAAAAGCTCTTGTATTCTAAAGCTCTCTTGATCAAAATCGGCAAAAATAAGATTTTTGGAGACAGAAAAGATTAGAATTCAGGGTTTATGTCTGATTTTGTAGGTCCATCACTTTATTTTGCCACTAATTACTCCCATCCATTAGAGTATTGAAAACTAGTTAAACCACCATTGCACCATTTGTGCATATTTGTCACACATATAATCATTTGTAACCTTGACCAATCCATTCCACGAAAACTATACAGCTTTCAGAGTACAGACAAATTTCTCACTGTAATACACCTCAATTTTGCTCATTTGTCGAGAAGTAGCACCTTCACTTTTCATCAGTAAAAAGCAAATCCCAGATAAGCCACTCATTTCTTTTATGCATAGAGCAATGGTAAAATAAAATTATAAATCAAATATGTTTTTTACCTTCTGAAGAAGAACAAGCATCTTCACATGACAACAAAAGTCTTACCCATTGAACATAGGCCTCATACTGAACCATTTAGAAAATTTTGATTCTGAAGTAAACTGAATATTTTGGTTTTGATGAGAAAAGGGATAAAGGGTTTTACCTATGGAGTGAAATTCACAGATTTTTTCTACAAATTGAATTTTTCGCATGCAGGAAAATTTATAACTGACTTTGTTTCATGATAAACACAACAACTGAGTGATTATTTATTCATTCAGGTTTGGTGTTATAACATGATTATATTGAAATAATATTCAACCGTTTAACCTAAATGCATAATCCTCAAGGTCTTTTTACAATAAAGTAATTACCAGACAATACATTTAGACTGGTACAAATCCAAAGAATTTGCAGACATTATTAATGTTGGTGAAATTCTAGAAATCTTTGTCTTTCGGGATAGAAAACATTCTGAAAAATGTTACAAGCAATTTGTTTTTGTTTTTTTTTTTTTCTCACAATCTTTCCAAGGATTTCCTGTTTTTATCATCCCAAAATATTATTTGATCAGAATCAACCCCACTGCAGATCACCAATGGTGACAAATGCAACAAAAAAAAATTCCGACTCCAAAATCGGCAAATAGGAGATTTTATTGGTTACTACTTTCAAAATATTGAATTTAACTGAAACAAGGCAAAGGGATGTTAAATCCATTAAAAGGATTACCAACTTGCAACTTGATAATTCACACATACACTGATTTGTTTGGGAGATGTATGATCGTTAATATTCAATGCATATCAATTTCAATCAAGACAAATTAATTACACATTGTTGACCTTATTGATTCTAACATCACACAAGTAAGTTGGGTTTTCCCAGCATCCTCCAGGTTCAAACAAGATGGCAGATAGTCAAAATATTTGGGCTAAAAAATGACGATCTTTATTCCTCAATCATTTGTTGCAATTCATTAGGGTACCAAATTTAATGCAAAATAACTATGCCTCTCCATTGATGATTTGAGTTACAAAGTCATTTCAATTTTTGAGAAATTAGAAACATCGGACATTAGTAATCAAGGAACTGATTATAGTTCTTAGTGTGTTAATGTTGTACTTGTAACTGTTACCCATCTGTTGTGAAAGAAACATGATTTACTACATATAATCAACTTTGCAATATCATGCTCAAGAGTTCCACTCTCGTAGCACCCACCTCGTAGCACCAAACTCGTAGCTAACATTCTGGCCTTGAAGGCATCTAGGGATGGATGTTAGCGTGGCAACTTCATTTGGAAAGCTGTTCCAGAGGCAAGAAAATTCCAGATAGGAAGAATACATAGGGCTACATAGCCTGGTAAAGTCTTGAATGGGTGCTAAAAATCAACATGTATGGTAAGAACTTGCAAGACTTTGGAAGAGCGATATATAATATTTTGTACCATTTGGAAGTGCAATACATTTTGTACCATTTATCTCTAAACCTGCATCTCTTTATTCAGAAAAAGCCACAAGCCAGCTACTACTAGAACCAGACTGGGATTCAATTCTACAGATATCTGACTGCATCAGACAAGGGGATGTACAGTGAGTAAATTCAACTCTTTAATATGACCACATTAAATTTTGTTCCAAGAAAAAATGTAGATATAACGAAAATGCCAGTGTGTTGAAAAACAACCATAAACTTTGAATATGATGAAATCTACTTACATTTTATCCTCTAAAATGTAACAATTTATAGAATTTTCTGCATGAAATATCACTAATTGTTAATGTATCAGTCTTAGTGTTCCAATCCTTTCTACAATTGATCCTGAATTAAATTTGAATGTGATGGTATTTAGTATGTAGCATAATTTGGTGGACTTATATTTGTTTTTGTGCTCTTTGGACTCAGGTGACCAATAAGGCCCTATGGGCCTCTTGTTTTCTTTGTGCATTGAAGGGTACTTAAGAAGCATTTACATTTCCAAAATGGACTTGCTTTTGCCAAGAAGAGAGGTTCAAAAAGGTAGGAGTGCAAGATTATCCATCTTAATTTGGTGGAAAAAAAGCCACCCCCACCCAAAAAGACGTTACAGCTTGCAGAGGGCTGCATGCACTAATAATGCCAAATACATGTAGGAATTTTTGGGATTGCCAGAAAAGTCTTAATCCATTCCCATACTCCTACTTTTTACATCCCTCAAAAGCCTTGGAAAACATAGTGTAAAATGAAAAAAAATGTTTGCAATTACAGTACGTTACTATCCACAATTTATTCAACCCTAAAAGACAAAAGAAAATCAATATTTCGTTAAAACCTTTTTTTAGGAACTTCTTTGAATTTTGATTTTTTGAATTTTATAATGTTTGCTTTTTGGAAATGGTTTAATGGATATTTTCTTTCAACAGGCCAAAACAAGCTGTGATTGCAATTAAAAGGAAGATTGGCTCAGAAAACCCACATGTTTCAATATATGCTCTTCAGGTAAAACCCTTTCATTAGCTCATGTTAACTATTCTTTTGAGAATTAAAATGACAGCCAATTAGCTTATTTTGTTCTGTTCTGAAAATCAAACGTACTGGGTAAACATTTTTTTGTGATTTACTTTCTCATGAAAAAAGTTGCAATAATATGCTACTTAAGTTTTTCAAGCCACGTATATTTAATGTAAATGTTTAGATTTAAGAAGTTTTGAGTATGCAGAAATCAATCAAACATGGCATATTTTGTTCATATCATACAATTACAAATAAGATTTAGATTTTACAGGTTAATGTAATGACAAAAACTAATTCCTTTAAAATAGTCCTCATGGTTGATAAAATGCTTTTCTACTTGTAGGTACTTGAATCATGCATGAAAAACTGTGGGTCTTCCCTGCATTCTGAGGTTGCCACAAAAGAGTCTATGGAATTTTTGAAAAATCTGGTTAATGTAAGTATTATTATGCCCATTACCACACAACACAAGTTTAGACTGGTCCAAATATAAAGATGTTGCAGACAATAATTTAATGTTGATAAGATTTTGAAAATCTTTGTCTCTTGGGTTAGAATATCATAGATAATGAGGAAATTACGTGGAACAGGCAATTATTTCATGTTCTAAAATGTTTCCCAAAGCTTCTTTCTTAAGGGTGATTTAGTGGGGAATGGGTAAAGGGTTTAAATCCCTACATATTAGATTAGATGAAAGGAAATCTTCATAGCCAGTAGAGTGTCTCGGGCTCTAGTAGGCCTCTTGTTCAAGATTGTAGCCTTGTCCAATTTGAAGGAAGCTGTAGACAACAATAAAAAGTGAGAGCAATTTGAAAAGTAACCAGCCTACATGACAGAAAATATTGTTGGAAAAGAAGAAATTGTTTGTTACAAAAAATTTATTCTTTACCCATGTTGTTTTCTCAATTATGAAATCACACGGACATAAAAACTAGGGATTAAACATGAGAAGGTTAACTAATAAAAAGGCATTAGAAGCTTAAGCAAAGATCAGAACAATTCAAATTAATAAGATGTCAAATTAATAAAATGATAAAGCTTCTGTGTATCAGGTTTGAAAAATATTGTTGTACACCTGTTACTGTATGACAAAGTCATAGACTGGTCCCAACCAATAGATAGCTGCTGTCAATCCAAATCCAATGCCATTGACCAATTAAAGCATTGTTTAACCCATTCCCACACAATTACGCTTTTTGATGCCACCAAGAAAAAAGCTTTTTAAACATTATGAAAATGAAGATTTGCCTGTAAAGCAATTTCTTTCTTTTTACACAATTTTTTCTATCCGGAAAGTTGGAAAATATGTAATAATTCATTAACTTTAAATTGCTGTCTGCAACCTCTTTCAATTTGGACTAGTCCTAAATTCTCTCATGTGGTAATGGGTTAAGAACAGAAGGACACTGTTGGCCCTCAAAGTTAATATAAAATCATTGAATCTACAGCTTATCCAAGTTATAGGTACAACATTTTGGTTGTCCAAGAACTCATAGCCTTTTTTATTTATGTTTATGATTTTGATACTTCTGTCAAACTACCTTGTTGGAGGTCAAAGGGTGTGGCTAGGGATAGACTTGATGCAAATATGGTAACATGCTTTTAGGAGAGATTCCACCTATGAAATTTTACCAGACACTTTTAACCTTTTCCTGTTTTGCAAAGTTCTAGACTTGTCCAAATTCAAAGGTTTTGCAGACAGAAATTTAGAGGGGGGTTATTTTTAAAATAACCATTCAGGAGGCTAGAAAACATTGTAGAAAACAATGGTCTTTTTCAACAATTTTATTTCAATCATAGAATCATCGGAAGATTGAACAGGAAAGGGTTAACCCGATTCCACCCAATCCTGTTTATTTTACATTCAGAAAACATTGAGGAACAAGTAATTTACTCATCTACCACAATGTTTTCTACTGAAAAAGACAAAAAAATTAAAGTTTGATTAGCTTAAAAGTTATCATCTGCAACATTGAATTTGGACCAATCTTTAATTGACCAATTGCTACCCACTGACTTTCTAGGCCCCACTTATTTACACCAACTGGAAGTTCCGCTTTGATTCTTAATGATGTTATTTTGAAAAATTTATGGCAAGTGGCATGTAGGAAAAAAGTAAAATAGTTGATTGGAGACAAAAATGTTTTCCTCATTGATTTTCCTGAGGAGTATCAGAAGGCATCATTGTTTGGGAGTGGGTTAAAAGGAGAACAAGTATAGGATAAGATGCTTTAGTTGATGCAAGTTTGGTCACATGCTTTTAAGTTTAGTCTAATTACAAGATTATGTTAGACCCATATAATTTCTTTTTTTGTATGTACTGTTACTGTTATTTAATGTTTCAGTTAAGAGGAGAACCAGTAAAAGGCAAGATTTTAGAGTTGATACAAGTGTGGTCACATGCTTTCAGGAACGAGCCCAGCTACAAGATTATACAAGACACATTTAATTTAATGAAACTAGAAGGTAATTATTATAAAATTTATTTAAAAGCAGATAGCCGAATTAACCCTTTCCTATTTTGAAACTTTTAGACCTGTCCAAATTCAAAGTTTGAAAATATAAAGAGGATCTAAAAAATAATTGAAAAATAACCATCCAGTAGGGTAGAAAATGTTGTGGAAAAAGAAGAAATTGTATGTTACAAGCAATTTCTTCTTTTTCTACAATGTTTTCTCTATCATAAAACCAGGGATTGAACAGGAAAAGGTTAAAAAGAGGGTTTTTAAAGATGAATAGTGAGGTATTTATGAACAACAAATTCATTTACTCTTATGTTTACTAGTTCTAGAACTTTTCTATTTTACAAATAGTGTACAGATGTGAATTTTACTTCCTTCGGGTCTTACATTTCCCCAGTGTAAGGAATCTGATGCCATGTTCCCTTCAGAGAACTTTTTATATTGAAAATGGTCTACAGATATGAATTTCACTTCCTTCAGGTCATACATTTCCCCAGTTAAAGGAATCTGACGCCATGTTCTCAGCAGAGAAAGCCCCGGAGTGGAAGGATGCAGATTGTTGTTCCCGATGTCGAATACAATTCTCTATGATGCAAAGGAAGGTGTGTTGACTGAAAGCCTGTTACAGCTTTTACCTTGCTTGTGTAATTCTTCTTCAAAGTTTACAAAAAATTTAAGATAAAAGCGTGTACTGAAGAAGTCTTAACCTATTACCTACAGACAAAATTTTAGAATGGTCCAAATTTAAAGATTTTGCAGAGCAGCAGAAATGAAAATCTATTTCATCTATTACCAGACAAATTTTAGTTTGGTTGAAACCAATGGAAGTTGCAGATTACAATTTTCATGCATTGATAAGATGGGGAGCATATTGTTTATTGATGCCTATTGATTGACTTCTGTCTATCTTATCTGCAAGTTGTAAACTTGTTTGTTAATACAATGTCTTTTGAGGTAAAATCATTGCAAATGAAAACTTGTAAAAAGCAATTTCTTCATTTTCCACAATTTTTTCTAAGGCTTATTTTGAGGGATGGGAAAAAGAGGTATTGTTTAGAATTCTGTTAATTGAAAAAAAGAAAACAGCCTATTAACAGGTATCAAAATTTAAGACTGGTCCAAATTGAAAGAGAATGAAACCAGATTTAAAGGAGTGAGTATAATGAAAATAACAGACAGCAAGTGTAGAAAAAAAAGTGACAAAAGGAGATATAACATTAACCCATCTGGTGTTATGCTACTATATATTGTTATTTTACAGCACCATTGCAGGGCTTGTGGGGATGTGGTTTGTGGGAAATGTTCTAGTAAATCCTCCATTATCCCAAAGTTTGGTATAGAGAGAGAAGTGAGAGTCTGTGACTCTTGCTATGAGAAACTAAATAAGTAAGTTCTTCACTTGATTAATAATGAAATTGAACACTAATATTACATTCTTTCTAGCTCCACTGGCTTAACCAATTCCCACACAATGAGATTTTAGACCTGTCCAAATTCAAAAAAAGTTGCTGACAACAGTTTCAATTTGATAATATCTTCCAAATCTTTGTCTTTAAGGGTAGAAAACATTGTTGATAATGAAGAAATTGCTTGTGACAAGCAATTTCTTCATTTTCCACAATGTTTTCCATAGCTATTATATTGAGGGGCGTTTAAAACCGTCATTGTGTGGGAATGGGTTAACCCATTACCACACAACAAAATTTTAGACTGGTCCAAATTGAGAAGAGTTGCAGATGGCAGTTTAAAGTTCATGAAAATTTAGATTTTTCCAACTTTCTGAGTGGAAAACATGTTGAAATGATTTCCTAATTGTTTTTGTTGAGGGGCATCACAAAGCGTCATTGTGTGGGAATGGGTTAAAACCAGCAGGTTATTGTTATGGTATTGTTTCTGTCATGTTTCTGTGTTTGTGTTTGTGCATGTGTGTGTAGACTTAAATTGGCGGGGCTAATTAATATGTATGGTAAAAGCTTTCAAATGTTCTTTTCGGAAGTCAATATATTAGTTTCAACAAAATTTCACAGGAAATATCCTACAGGGCTCTGCAGACTCCCAGAATTTGGGGAGTAGTCACTTCTCACTAGTCTGAGAATTGGGAGAAGTTTTTCAAAATAGGGAGAAGTGGTGAGACTTTCAGGAGAAGTGGGACGCGTTAAAAATTAAGTTTTTGCGCATATTCCTCATTTCTATCACAAAATGAAATAGCTTTACAACCAAGTAGTTGCATTTTATATTATGTATTATGCAATAAACATAGAAAACACTGCTTATCCTTTCAGTCCTCAAAAAAGATCTTATTCCTGTGAACAAATACCTTTGTATTTTTCTTTTTTTAGGTTAGAGAATTCAAGAGTTTGATTCTGAATTTATTTATTTTTTAATATTTCATAATAGATTCATATATGATAAAAAAGTCAACTAATAAAAAAAATGAAAATAGTGTATAGGCGGTCTGAATGAAATGAGTAGTGTTCCTATTTGAAGCAGAAAATGAGAAAATATTTTATTGTAACAACATGTATTTAATCAAACCATTACCAGAAGAAAAAAATCAGACTGGTACAAATTGACAGAAGCTAAATAAGACATTTCACAGTGAACTTAAATAAGAAAGAAGGTGCCAAAGAGGGTAGAAACATGTGGGGAAAGGATAAATTGCTTGCTGCAATCATTTCCTCCTTTTTCCACAGTTTCCCATAAAATTATTTCAAGATGTCAAAATGGGGGATTGTGTGGTAATGAGTTAAAGTCTGTCCACTTTACCTGATAACATATAAATGGATAAAAATTGTCATTAATGGGTCAAAAATGGTCCTCTGTGATTAAGTCAGTTTTAGTGTGTAAAGGGTAAGGGTTACTGCTGAGTACACAAAACCAGACTCTGTACATGCAGAGGTTTAAAGTTAACACAAAATAATTTGCTCCATTTTATAGGATTACATGTTATTTAAATGAATTATTACCAACACAAGTAAGTGAAATTTAGTTTTTGGATAGAATGTATCATAACAAGAATTTCAGGAAAAGATCGTAGCAGCCTTTAAATTGGTTGCCATAATTTTCTTCACTTGTTACAATAAAAGCAGATAACTCAAATTGAATGATTCTAAAGAAAAATGAATTTACTCTACGTAAATTTTTCAGTAGAATTATTTTTCATCAAGATTTCAAATTTTTAAGAAAATTTTGACTTCTGGTAAATGACATGGCGTCCGTAAATGTCGGCCATTATTCTCATTATGTGAAAGTAAGCAACAAATCTCGTAGACTGGTGATAACCTAATTTACAGAAATAATTAAAATTTAAGAAGGGAAAGGATTTTAAATGATTTCTGGTGCCGATTGTATGCAAAGCATTGTCGAAACCAATCAGCATAGGTGTGAATGAAGCAAGCGTGTTGACTATTAGCTGCCAGAACAAACCCCTCTTTCTGATAATCTGCTGGCGACTATCGATACACGCTTGAATTACGATCAAAGGGCTTCCGATCAACAGTTGTATAATTGCACACTGTCACCTACTTTTATAGCCTCTGGGCCAGTTTAGGTTATCACCTATCGTATCCAGGCGACTTCTCGAAAATTCCAGGCGACTTTCGACTTCGCTTTGATCAGCAAATCAGGCGAAGTTTTATTATAACAGGCAACTTTTTCACCTGAGGCGCCCACTCTGCAGAGCCCTGTCCTATGGTGACCTAGTATCAGATTCCTTCAATGAGTTTAATCGGATGAAAAACATGGCTTGAATAGGCAGGGCTTATTTCCATATATGGTGAAAGCTTTGCAAATCTTCTAAGGAACAAGTTAAATGGATTTCAACCAAATTTCTCCGGAATGATCCTGTGATTTTCTTTTATCAGATTGCTTCAAAGAATTTTGGTTGGATATAAAACAAGGCTTTATGGATGGTAGGGTTAATTTCAGTGTATGGTGTTTAGTGAAAACTTTCAAAATCTTTATCCCGGAAACCAAATGATGGATCTTAACCAAATTTCAGAGGAATAATCTTTGGATGACTTTTTATCAGATTCTTTCAGAGAATCCAATTGGTTAAAAAGACATGGCTCTTATTGGAGGGGCTAATTTCAATATAAGGTATAAAGTGAAAACTTTGATTTCAATAGAATTTGGCAGGAGTTATCCTTAGATGGCTCATTGTCATATTACCCTAAACATATTTTGATTTTATTTGGCTTTTATTTGCTGGGCTAATTTCCATATATGGTGTATAGTGAACCTTTAAAAATTTTCTTCTTACCAACCAGCTGCTGGATTTCAATTAAATTTCACAGGAATAATCCTTTGGTGAAGCTTTATCGGATATCTTTAAAGAATTTTTATCTGACTTAAAGGGGCGGGGCTAATTTCCATATATGGTATGTAGTGATAACTTTAGAATCTTCTTATCAGAGGAGAAATTTGAACCAAATTTCAAAGGAATGGTCTTTTGATGATCCTGTATCATATTTTTTTTGAAGGTTTGCCAAATTTCATGTTGAGATAACATATTGATGTAAGGGAAATAACTGTTACTTCTTGAGTGAGAATATTTGCTGTATAAAAAAAAGTTGTCTGATTTAACTGAATTGAAATGAATTGCCTCCTCCACTTAAGAAAACTTAATTACCTGTATGATAAGTGATTTCAGGCAGGTAGAGCAAATCAGATGTTCAAGTGCCTATAGTAATACCATAATCTTCAAAAAGGAAATTTTTCTTCATAAACATGTTGTAAAAATGACTTAATTTCTCCTTTAACCCATTCCCAAACCATGACCCTTATAAGCTCCCCTCAATATGAAAGCTTTGAAAAACATTGTGGAAAATGAAGAATTTGCTTGTTACAAGCAATTTCTTCATTATCTACAATGTTTTCTACACCAAATGACATATATTTTCAAGATTTTATTGACATGAAATTGTCTTCTGCAACTTCTTTGAATTTGGACCAGTCTAAAATTTTATCGTGTGGGAATAGGTTTAGAGTGGCAGGAATTTTGGATGTCATATACTTTATTGTTTTTAAACACTAAAGTCACCAAAAAATGTGAAATGCACTAGTGAAAACATTAAATGATGACAAACAAGTGTTAACCTGTCCTGCATGTAGCATTGTTATATTTACATCTTGTATCATTACAGAGCTGGTGCTGGAACTGGTGGTAAAACTGGGGAGGATGATTTACCAGCCGAATATCTCAATAGTCCTCTATCAAAACAATCACAGGTATTACAAAATGGAGAATGTACATATTTGTAGCTTTTGAATACTTAGCCCTTGTCATGCTGAACCCAGAATATACTCGTTTCGTTGAAAGCTAAAGACAAAGATGCCCCTGCAAATATGTGTTGTCTGATCTTTGTTTATACCACTGGATTGTCCCTGTTCAGAGATAAATATTAACACACAATTAGTGCTTAAGATGCTTCTACAATGGCGATAGGCATATAAAGTTATCTCTCTCGGTGTGTGAGTGGATTGGTGTATGGTTGTGAATATGCACTCAATTCTTGTCAGTAGCATATCTTCTGCATTAATATATGGATTTCAGAAATAAGTTTGGGAAGTTGTTCCCCTTGATGAGTACTAGTGTCATTCACAATGTTATGTTGGATTTTCCGAAGTTCAAGGTCATGCAAGAAGCACTTAAGGGGCATCAGTGTCTTGAGACACTTTTCTAGGCTTTGCTATATGATGCTTATTTTTATGCCCCAGCATCGATAAGATTGGGGGCCTATTGTTTTACCGGTGTCCGTCTGTCTGTCTGTCTGTCCGTCTGTCTGTCTGCAAAACTTAGCCTGCCAACTAAACATTTTCCTATTTCTTCAACCCTGATTAAGTTACAATGCTAATATTTGGTATGTAGATAGGTCTCAACAAGGTGCAACTGGGGAAGATCATTTCATCAAGGTCAAGGTCAAAATTTTAACCCTTTTCCCTAAAACAAAGAAAAAAAACAATAAAAATCACCCGTTTCTAAAGAATTCCTGTTTCGGGGGCATAGTGTTTCACAAACACTTCTTGTATACCTTGGCTATTTTTTGTAGAAGATCAAAGGAATTGACCAATCACTGGCCTAGCCTACTGAACCCATCACCTCTGACAGGAAGTTCAGCTTCGATTTTGAATGGATTTATTATTAAATTAAATTAGATTATTAAATTTTTGGCCAAAAGCATGTAACATAAAATAAAACTGTTGGTTTGCGACCTAAATATTGTAACTACAGCTTGAATAAGCTGTAGTTAGAATGTTTTAGTCGCCATACCAACAAGAATGTCTCGCAACAATGATGGCTAATGGCAGAGTTCAAAGTTCAATTTCAGGATGAATTAATTATTTGATTGGTGGATTGATTACTTGATTGACAGCCGCGACTGGTCAATTGTCAGTCTTGTTGTCTGCATCATTATCATTCTCCGCATCATTGTCAAGAAAGGAATGATTCTATTAAAAGCAGTAAATCTAAATGCAATTTTATAATGATTATACTTGTAGATTTTTTATCCCCTATCGGACATCCAATAAGTGAGCGGGAAGTACCCATAGGCAGTGCCCTTGAGAGTTTTTTACTTTTGCAGTTTTGATTCATAACCTCTTAAAGTTTAGACAAATCTAGAACTTTGATTTCCTGTAAAGGGGTAAAGCTTCTTCAATGGTGGTTAATTCCGTTACAACACAATGAAACTTTTTGAGGCCCTGAAGAATTATTATCATGGAAAACTGAGAAAAGGAGAAATTGCTTCTATTAAGCAATTTCTCCTTTTCTCAAAAACTTTTCAATCCTATTTTGCTCATATTTCAATTTTAGAGCAATTTGAAAATTTCTTAAACTTCCAATTGTTGTCTTTAACTCCTTTCAAATTTGACCAGTCTAAAATTTGTTTTCTGGTAATTGGTTAAGTTCTCAATTCATGCATCCTTTAAATTACAGTTGCCACCTCAAAAGTCAGAAGCAGAAATCCAGGAGGAAGAAGAATTACAACTTGCACTGGCCTTGTCTAAAAGTGAAGAGGAATCTAAGGCCAAGGAGGTAATACTTAAGCCTTTTACAAAAAATACAAATTTTAGGCCGATCCGTATTCAAAAAAATGCAGACAACAATTTGGTGAATTTCATGAAGTTGATGAAATTTTAAAAATCACTGGTTTTTTGCATAGAAAGAGTTGTAGAAAACAAAGAAATTTTGACAAGTCATTTCTTCATTTTCCCTGTTTTCTAAAGCCTTCATTTTTGAGCATAAAAAGGTGTGATTTTGTGGGATTGGGTTAAGCCTGTCAAACTTTAATTCTTACAAATTGGGGTTGCATATCCACCTTAACAGCTAAACTGTATCATTCAAATAATTCAAATTGGCTCTAATCTTGTGACTAATGAGTAGAAATAAAAAAAAAAGGTTCTTTAGCTTGGCTGTTTTCAGAAGAAACTTGAGGTATTGCTATGGACAGGTTGTCGCCTACATAACATCATTGGTATCCTAAAACTTTGACATTTTGTAATATCTCTGGTATTACTGTAGACATTCACTTGAAACTTTAAATATATATTCCCTGCCCAAAGAGAAATCTGTACCAATAAGGTATAACTCTAACAAATTTTTGAATGAATTATGCCCCTTTAATGACTAAGAAATTGTACCTTCCATCAAGCGCTTGAACAGCCGAGCATTGGTAAATTAATCGTCAATCAAGCACTTGAACAGCCAAGCATTTGCATCTGCATGCGGTGTGCTTGTCTTGTCTTCTTTTGCAAAATGTGTAGTCAGAAACATAAAATGCAAATGGTTTGTTGCTGACCTTAATCTTGTGTCTTCTGCTTTTGCAACTTTACTTTTATCAATTTTATCAATTGTAACTTCAGAGAGAGCGTATGAGAAGTAATTATGGGATATATGGAGGTGTCAATGGAACTGTGAAGGAACCTGTCAACTCATCAGCTCCAATACAAAATTACCTTCCTCAGGTGAGAGATTAATGATTTGAATTAACCCTTGTGCTGACGTGGAGTATTCCTGTTTTGGCAGGAGGCATAGACAAAGATCAGCCTGCACATACATGCAGTCTGATCTTCATCTATACCACCTGCTTATCTCTGAATATTGCTAGAATTAGAGGCCCACAGTCAGGTCTTCCAGTG
Organism: Fragum fragum; assembly: GCA_946902895.1. Taxonomy (NCBI): domain Eukaryota; kingdom Metazoa; phylum Mollusca; class Bivalvia; order Cardiida; family Cardiidae; genus Fragum; species Fragum fragum. The sequence goes on from OX336365.1 coordinate 29,179,831, forward strand.
CTTTTTCAATACTCTTTTTAAAGTAGGATTTTCATTCAGTGTACCATAAAAATAAGAGCATCAATGGTTTAGTGATTAATAACTAATCTTATAAGTACATGTTTAATCAAAAATATAGTCAGCTAGTCTCAGGGTTTTCTCCTTTTTTTTTTCATAATTGTAGACCTGCCCAAATTCAAAGGTTTTGCAGACAAAAATGTAAAGTTGATTTAATTCGAAAAATAAACATTCAGTAGGGAAGAAAATTTTGAAGAAAAAGAAGAATTTGCTTGTTACAAGCCATTTCTTCTTTTTATACAATGTTTTCTCAATCATGAGTAGGGACGTAAAAAGCAAGGGTTGAACGCAAAAGGGTGAAATGGATGCAGGTTTTTGCAAGTCTGAGACTTGGAAGTAGCCAGGATTCTCAAAGTCTTCTGACGAGGCTCAACTACAGTAAAGAATTGATGTGTATTTTGACAATCTTCTATCTTTTCCAAAGTTGATCTACAGAAGCCCTTAGCTGTCCAGTACTTTTTCCCCAATGGAATGATTGATTCAGGGTCCCCTAAACCATTTGACCAACTAACAGATGACAAAATGTTAGACTGGTCTGAATTCATAGATGTTGTAGACGACAATTTAAAGTTGGTGGGAATGAAAAAGCCTTTGCTTTAAAGGGTAGAAAACATTGTGGATAAAGAAGAAATTGCTAGTAACAAGCATTTTTTTCATTTTCCACAATACTTTCTGAAGCTCATTTTACTTTTTGCTGTCTTGCTAAGACCCTGTAGTCTCCTTTTGCAAGACCTGTGATACTTCCACCTACTGTGTATATCATTTGATAGTGTAGCACTGAAAGGTTATAGGGTTATACCTTGTGAATGTTACTCTTTTAATTTCTATCACAGACCGAGTCAGCTCCAATGATAGACACTGCCGACATGGACCCAGAATTAGCTAGATATCTCAACAGAAACTACTGGCAACAGAAAGCAGACAGTTCTGGACTGAAATCTGCAGGGTCCACTACCACTTCTGTTACACAGCCATCAGCACCAATAGCCCTCTCTGAACCCAAAAATACATACAGTAATGGGAAAATACAAGAGGTATCTAGTTTTGAGATTAACAAACAATACTGCATTTTGATGCCTTGACAAAATATGCAGCATTGAAAAATATGACAAAGGAAGAAATTGCTTTTTAAAAGCAATTTCTGCCTTTTAGGTCACCTGACTTGTTGCGTCCTTCGTCGCTGTGTGTCGTAAATTAACTTTTTACATTTTCAACTTCTTCTTAAGAACTCTTGGATGGATTTCAACCAGATTTGGCAGGTAGCACTCCCACCAGAAGGTGCTTCAGATTTGTACACGTCATGGAGTTATCTTCCCTACAGGCCCTCATAAGGGGCCAGAAGGAACAAAAAAGTTGACATCTTTAAAAATCTTCTTGTTATGAACCGACTGTTAGATTTGATTCACATTTGGTATTTTAGAGTCTTTAGGCCAAGGACTATAAAGTGTGTACAAGAAAATAAAAAATCTGTTGACAAATGGCCATGCTAGAGGGGGTAAAAGGTTGGGGGGGGGGGTCATAAGCTTACATTGTGTGATAGTGACAACTTTGAAAATCTTTTTCTACCAAACCAATAGACCTACAGCTCTGATATTTGGTATGTGGCATTATCAGGTGGACCTCTATTAAAGTTGTATAAATTGTGACCCCAGGGTCAGAATTAGCCTGTTCCCAGATGTCAAAAGTTTTATATAGGACTTGTATAGTGAAAACTTTAAAAATCTTCTTCTCCCAAACAGGATGGCCTAGAGCTTTGATATTTGGTAGGTAGCACCATGTGGTGGAGCTTTATCAAAATTGTAAAAATTATGGCCCGAGTATTAGAATTGGTCAGATCCCATACATTAGTGAAAACTTTTAAGATATTCTTCTCACAAACAGAAAGGCTAGAGCTTTGATATTTGATATGTTGCATCATCTGCTAGACCTCTATCATGGCCCCAGGGTCAGAATTAGCCTGTTCTTAGACGTAGATATTTGGTATAAAGCATCATCTGGCCTCAGGGTCAAAATTAGCTTGTTCCCATACCCTTCAAGTTTTACATAGGAGAATTTATTGGAAACTTTAAAAATCTTCCTCTCTCAAACAAAGAGGCGTTAAGCTTATGTATTTGGTATGTAGCATCACCTGGTAGACCTTTGTCAAGATTGTATAAACTAGGGTCATAATTCTCCCATTCCCGGACGTTAGAAGTTTTACATAGGTCAAACTTTCTTAAGTAGGGAGATGTGAATACAGGTTGTCAAACCATTACAATTTATTTTTCCAATTTTTGTATACCTACACATTTCATCAAATATTAAGTAAAAATTACAAATGAATTTGTTGGAAATAAACATTTTCTGCTCATTTGTTTCAAATTACTTTATTTCCCAAAGTGACATCATTTAACCCATTCCCACACAATCCAACTTTTTCATGCTCCTCAAGAAAGGTTTTGTAAAACATTGTTGAAGACGAAGAAATTGCATGTTACCGGCAGTTTTTTTGTCTTCAACGATTTCTAACTCAAAAGACAAATGTTTTTTTTAAATTCTATCAATATTTGATTCTTGTCTACTTCTTGTTTTATTATTTTTCTTTGACCTTCTTACTTTTTGTTGTTTGGTAATTGGTTAAGTATGGATATTGTATCATCAATTAACATTTCATATGTTAATACTTCACATCATTTTTAGCTCACCTGAGCAATCACCTGTCATCCGGCCGTTGTCTGTCATCTGTTGTCCATTGTCAACAATGTCTGTAAATAACATCTCCTCCAAAAACACTGGGCTTATTTCAACCTAATTGGCAGAAATGTTCCTTAGGTGGACCCCTTTAAAAGTTGCTAAAAGAATTGAAATCTGTTGAAATATCAGTAAATAGACCTCTTTCAAAATAGCTGGAATCATTAACCTAGGGTCCCCTGGGGCATAGCCCTGTAGAAGAGGGGTTTTATCTAGAAACAAAGATTGATTTTTAAATGACCTGTCCTCATCAAGCCAATACGAACCAAATATTGCAGAAAAGTTCCTTAGGTAGACCCCATTAAAAATGGCTAAAAGAATTGAAATCCGTTGAATGTGAAATTTTAAAAAGAATATTTTCCTCCTGACCGAGAAGGTCAAGAGCCTTAATTTTGTACATGAAACATCAGTATATTGACCTTTTTAAAGATAACTTGAATTATTACCTAATCATTATCTTTGGATCCCAAGGGGTGGATCCCAGAGTATGGTGTTCTATATAGATATAAAAAAGGACTTTTAAACAACATCTGCTCCCAAACCACCAAGCAAATTCAAACCAAATTTGGCAGAAATGTTCCTGAGGTGGTCCTCTTTCACAATAGCTAAAGAACAGAAATCAGACACATCAGAAAATTTCTGATATCTGAAAATGTCAAGCATAAATGGCATCAATTTCATGCTGTATATGACTTCATAGTGTGAATAAACGTAATCAGAATGGTAAAGGAGAAGGTAAATACATGTACTTGGAAAATACAGATTTTTATTATTTCATCAAATTTGTTTAATAATAAATATGGGTATATAAGTAATGGAATATTATGTTATGCTAGCAACACTAAATTTGTATTCCCTTCTTGCTGTGTAGATAATTTAGATATTCCACTCGACTTCCGGTCTTGTGAAATATCAATTTTTTCTTTGCAGCTCAAAGCAAATACAAGATGCTGTATCCCCATCATAAAATGATACTCCCTATTTCTTATCACTTCTGTCTTTGTTTTTATCTCTTCTTTAGGTTTACCAGAATGGAGCTGTTGATGAGGATCAAGAACAGTTCCTGCTGGCCCTCAATAAGAGTATTGAGATATTTGTGAACAGAATGAGGAGTGACTCCCAGAGAGGAAGGAGTATAGCTACCGACTCCTCTGTACAGTCACTGTTTAATGTCATTAGTAATATGCATCCACAGTTGATGAAATATATCAATGAGCAAGAAGAACTTAGAGGTATGTCTGGTTGACGTTAAACCAATTACCAAACATCAAATTGTTTGACTGGTCCAAATTGAAAGAAGTTGTAGATGACAATTTCAGGTTGGTGGAATTTTAAAATTTTTAATCTTTCTGGATAGAAAACAATGTGGATAATGCGGAAAGTGCTTGTATAGAGCAATTTCTTTGTTATCCACAACATTTTCTAGAATGTTTTCCTTGAAGGGTGTTAAAAGATGGGTTACCAAACAACACAATTTTCAACTGGTCCAATTTGAAGGAAGCTGCAGACAATAAATTTCAGTTAGTGAAATTTAAAAAACTCTTTGTTTTTAAGGGAATCAAACAATGTGAGCAATGAAGAAATTGCTTCTACCAAGCAATTTCTTCATGGTCCATAGTGTTCTCTGAAGCTTCTTGTATCATGGACTTATAAAAACAGGATTGTATGGGAATCACATTATTCTCTACAGCTCACCAACTCCCACTCAAAGAAACTTGTTGACATGAATAATAATTTTTGTAATCTTTGTGTGAAATTAAATTAATTGCATGTTACAATTGATTCTTCATTATCCTTAGTGTTTTCTACTCCAAAAGACAAAAGATTTTTGAAATTACATCAACTAAAAATTGTCTTATGCAACTTTTGTGAATTTTGAGGAGTCTAAAATTTTGTTGTCTTGTACTTGGTTAAAGATAAACAAATGATAAAGAATGAGGAATTATAAGAGCCAACTAACAATGAAATGTATATTTATTCTGTAATATATATAATGCTCAAAATAGTTTTGTATAATTCACTTTATAAGTACTAATATAACAGGTACACATTAAGTTTCAATAATTCTCTACAGCTCACTATGAGGCACTACAGGATAAGCTTGCTCAATTGAGAGATGCCAGAGAAGCACTTGATGCTCTGCGTGAAGATCACAGAGAGAAGAAGAGAAGAGAAATGGAGGAGCTAGAGAGACAGAGACAAATCCAGATGGCTCAAAAACTTGACATCATGAGACAGAAGAAACATGTATGTTTATGGGGAAATGTTTTTTTTTTTTCTTGAGCATGTTTAGATAATTATAAAAATGTGAACATTTAAAGGTTTGCTGCTCACCTTATGAGTCTTGCTCTTGAAAGTTGACCAACAAGGAAATTCTAAAAGTATTCAGACTGTGCAAATTACTCGAACTATGCTGGTGCATTAAGCCAATTGGGATTAAGCAGTGAGTTTTTGATATCAGAGTTTCAATTAAGATGAGTTTTCTGTGCTGGTTAAATCTGGCTTAAATGACCTGTGCTGCATCTAATCTTGTTTTCACATACTTGTTTCAGGGAACTCCAAGATGGCTACTTTTCATGTACAGGGTCACAAATATTTATTTGACGTTACAGGTTCTAAATGGTTTTACATCTTGAAGATCTGGTTATAAGTTAACTTTTCACAATATAATTAGAAGAAGATCAACAGAAGTTTGAGCTTGTGTGCAAATGTTGCAGAGAGTATAATTTACTTGAGAGAGTATAATAAATCCAAATATGGAATTGATGTCATAATAGTTTACAACAAACAAGCATTTCATGTACAGAATCATGTGTTACAAGGCAAAATCTCATTCATTTCAAATTTAGACTGGTCAAAATTCAAATGATTTAAAGTTTATAGAATTTTAAATATCTCTGTCTTTCTGGATAAAAAGCATTGTGAAAAGTAAAGCAATTTCTTGATTTTCCACAATGTTTTCCAAAGGTTTTTCTTGGGGTTCCGAAAAAAAATTGATTGTATTGGTATGGGTTAAATTTGCATTCATTCACTTTGTTATTTTGTTATGTAGGAGTATTTAGAGATGCAGAGACAACTAGCCTTACAGAGATTACAAGAGCAAGAGCGTGAAATGCAGATGAGATTTGAACAACAGCGTCAACTAACACAGATGAGACAGATGCAAAACTATGGATATAATCAGGTCAGTCAAGGTCACATATCAATCTTCAAGATTTGTCATGATGAATAGACAGCAGGTTATTAGTCATTGTATACACTTGTAAATAATTAAATGAAATGGAAATGATTTTTTTTCTTCAAACTTAATACCTAGTGATCAAAATCCTGCTGCACTGCATTACAAATATGATGAGTCAGTGAATTAATAAATTGTTCTAAGATGATTGAAGTTTGACAGACATGGAGATGACCCATTAACATACAAAAAATTTTTAGACTTGTCTGAATTCAAAGAAGTTGTAGGCGAAAATTTGTAGTTAGTGGAATTCTAAAAAAATGTGTTTAAGGTTAGAAACCATTGTTGATAATGAGGAAATTCCTTCTTACAAGCAATATCTTGAATTTCCACAATGCTCTCCTAAGCTCGTTTCTTGGGGTGTATAAAAACTGTTTGGGAATGGGTCATTTAGACCTCTACTGTTTAGCTGAAGAGAATTAGGTTTGCATCAAGTGTGTCTGTCCAGTCAATCAGTTTTCAGGACTGTTTTAGCTTGACTTATAGGGGTGCTATTCCAGTCACCAGGCGTCGGTGTAATGGTTTGGTTGAACCTTAAGTGCAAATGTCATATCTCAGTTTCTATAAATGCTATTGCTCTGAAAGTTGCACATGTTTTTGTGACAATAATATCTACCTCTAGACAAGATTTCATTACTCTCATTCATTTTAGTGGAAATTTAACCCTTTTTGGACTTAGAAACTCTATGTTAAACCTTACATACAATAACTATGACCATAATATCATCTTCTAGGCAAAGATTCATTACAATTACATTTATTATAGTGGAGTTTTACTTCCAGAGAATTCTAGGATAAACCTTGTGTGCAACTGTCAAATATCTTTTATAACTCTCTTTCTACCAATGTTATTGCTTTGAAGATTTGCACATGCTTTTCTGACAATGATATCAGCCTCTAAATATAGATGCCTTATTCTGACATTCATTTTAATTGAATTTTAACCTTTTTTGGAGAAGTTCTTGGTTAAACCTTACTTGCAACTGTCATATAGCTTAAATAATTTTCTTTCTACTAATGCTTTTGCTTTGAAACTTTGCACATGTTTTTTTAGACTATTATATCATCTTCTAGGCAAAGATTTATTACAATTATATTTATCATAGTGGAGTTTTAACCCTTTTTTGACTTAGAAATATTTTTTTGACTTAAAATTCTATTTGAAAGATTTTTTACCTCTAATACTACTTGGGTATTATGCCTTATGTCGACATTGAATTGCTGCTACTATCGAGCATTCAGAATAGTTGAGCGTTGCTGTCCTCTGACAGCTTGTGTTTCATTAAAAGCTGAAAGATATAGTTGTGTCCTTATTTAAGAGTTATTGACCCATTTCGAGTTGTATTCTTGTCTAATTGATTTTTGTCCAAAAAAAGAACAAATGTTTGAGTTTCTTTTGGTACTTAGGTCAAAGTCATCTGTATTGAATATGATCCAAGCAATTGGCTTTGCCGAAATTTTTATGACAAAGACATCTTGTTCATTAAGCCTTACCTTGAAAGAATGTTAAGTATGCCCTTGATTTACAGCCTCCATACCCTCAAGGGCCCATGCCAGGGGTTCCTCAAGGGTTCAATCCAGCAGGACCAGGAGGGGTCCAGATGGACGGGTCACCTGTACATCAAATGCATGGACAGGCCCAGGGGTACATGGCCCAGATGCCCCCCTCCCAACAGATGTACACCCCACATGGAGGGCAACCGAACTATCAACAAGTAAGTTAATTTTCTCTTCTTCCTCTTTTTAACCATTACCAGACCTCAAAAGATTAAGACTTGTCCAAATCAAAGATTTTGCAGACAACAATTTCCTCTTGATTAAATTTTTTTTTGTGTTTCTTAAGGTAGAAAGCAATGATAATGAAGAAATTGCTTTTAACAAATACATATCAACTCAGGTTTTGTTGGTACGCCACATTTTAGTTTCAGATTTAGCTGACTAGAAGTTTGTCCTTAGAAAAATAAGTAACTTTCACCATAGTTCATTGATTGATGAAATTTACTAATTTTACCCTTTGCTATATATTCTCTTGATTTATAATCCTTAGGAATGAAATTGTGAATAAGGAGAAATTGTGTCTTGGACAATATTTCTTCAGATAAGAAAACATCTAACCCTTTCCCGTTTTTTTAAATGTTAGACTGGACCAAACTGAAAGAGGTTGCAGACAACAATGAAAATCCAATGCAATTTGAAATGAAACCATCCCATATAGTAGAAAATATTGTAGGAAAAGGAGAATTTGCTTGTGACAAGCAATTTCTTCTTTTTCCACAATGATTTCTCAAGTATAAAATCACAGTGACGTAAAATCCCGGGTGGATCTACAAATTCCAAATTGTTTGCTTCTTCAGGCTGGCCCAGCAGGAGGTCAAGGGATGTATCAGCATTTGCCCTCTAATGGTCAGCCCACTGGTGCTCCACCCCAGCCCCAGGGTCAGTATATGAACCAAACAGATAGTGGCCCCGCACCAGCCCCTCTTGGTAACTATCCTGGAATGGATACCCTGCAGGCCCAGGGTGGGGCCTACCAACCACAAAGTACAGTGCAATATAATACTGGTAAGTAATATGATATTCAATTATATTACAAAGGTAGTCAGCCAATTCTGATATGTACAGGGTAACCACAGAAATTCACTAAACTTGGAAAGCAGTACAGACTTTGTATGAAAATAATAAAGTTTTAACCATAATGCTGATTTGTATCAAATTAGTTGGCTATTTGCTTGAGCAGTACTCATTTATTTTATGAATGTCAAAAAGTTTGTTTCACAACCCTCACCTTTGATGTAAATTCAACAGAATCATTAGACACATTCCCTTATGTCATTTTGCCACATTACATATATTACCACATAGATTTTTCCTGGGATTAAAAGAATGATTTTAAAGGTTCATCTGAAAACAAAACTATCTCCCGACCTTCTTCGAGACATCCTGATCTTAACCTTGTCAAGAATAGTAAAGTTCTTAATCATGCCAATGCTTACCCAACTCGTTACCACATTGTTAAATTCTTGATATATCTAAAGTTGAAAGAACTTGACAGATTCAAGTTAGTGAAATTAATTTTTTTGCATTTTAGGGAGAAACATTTTGGACATTGAAGAAATACTTTTTTATACTTGTTATTTTCTTCGTTGTTTTTGAGAGATATTTTCTTGATGGGCATTTATGTGGGAATGGGTTTATAACTTTTCTTTTCTAAACTCTTGTCCTAAAGGAAGTCACTTGACAGATTCCAAATAACTTTCTCTTCTCCTTTTGAGAAAATATTTTTTCTATTCATGTGATGAACAGTTATTTCTTTGTTGTGAATAGAGACAAAATCTCTTAAAGCATGCCATATGCATGTGACATACATAACAACTTGATGAAGTCATTCTTGAAATGATTATGCTCAATAGCATGCAATAAAAAACCTGTCAAAACAGAAAATTTATCATTTTGATTAAATTATTTTTTGGTGAAATTATTAGGTGATGGTTCAATGTGAAATCTCAATAATCCCTTAACCTATTCCAACCTAATTCTACTTTTCACCCCCAACAAGAAAAAGCAGTGGAAAAAACGTAGGAATTGCTTGTCATAAGCAATTTCTTCATAATCAGCAATTTTTTCTAACCCAATTTTTTTAAAATTCTATCAACCATGAATTGTTGTCTGCAATACCTCTGGATTTAAACCAGTCTAAAATTTTGTTATCAGGTAAAAGGTTCAAGAATTGTTTTTATTACAGGTGTACCAGGTATGCAGAGTTTAGCCCCACAAGGCGGAGTTCCTTACCAGAATGGACATAATCCTGGATATGCCTCTTTGCCAGTACAACAAAATATTGGCGACTATCAACAAGGGGCATTTAATATGCAAGGTGATTGTTTATAGGTGTAATGTTATAAAGACCTTCAAGTGAAATTTTTTTTCCTCTTGAAATGTCTGGAATGTTTATTTTCACACAATTGATGTATTTCTGGTCACACCACTAGTTACAACGTTTTAGCTACCAAACTAACAAAAAAAGCTTGACATAAATGTCAGAGTTTACTATCACTTCTGGTCAAAATGACTGACTTGATTGGTCAATCAATTTTTTAGCTTCACTGACTAAAAGCCAGCAAGCTATTGTCATGGCACATGTCCATCTGTCTGTTAAAATTCTCCTCAAAAAGTGCTGAACAGAATCATATTCAAATTTCACAGAAATGATCCTTTTGTGACTTTTTATCAGATTCCTTCAATGAATTTTGATAGGATAAAAGAGTAGGCTGGGATAATTTCCATATATGGTAAAAGCTTTGAAAATTTTTTCAACCTGTCAATTGATTTCAACCAAATTTTACAGAAATGATCCTCAGGTGATTCTTTGTTAGATTGCATCATATAATTTTGATTGGTTTAAAAACATGCGTTTATGGTTGTAGCTTATGTCCATATATTGTATACATTGAAAATTTTGTTAATACCTTTTCATCTAGCTTAGTAAATGAGTTTTACATAACTTGAATTTTGTAAAACAATGAAAATTTAAAAATACTTCTCTATAACTATTTAAAAGAATTCAGAGACAAAGATTTATTTGCAAGACATGTGGAATATGATTCAGTAAGCTATTTTGCTTAATCAGTACATTCAGGCCTGTGGAGCAATACAGGCGCTCAAGCACCTTTAGTTATTAAAAGTGGTTTCCCATCAATTTCACAGATTCATGAAAAGTGAGATAGCACCAAAATGGGATAAACCATTTTTGATGAGGCAGAATGCTGCAAGTTAAATGTAGTCATCACAAGGAAAGTTTCATAGTTGCCTGATGGTGAACATCTATCCAATTATAATATGCCACGTAGATTATACATCATAGACACATTCCTACACAGAGATGCTTTTGGACGCCCCTCAAGAAAAATATTTGGGAAAACATTGTGTGAAATGAAGTTGAAGAAATTTAAAATTTCATTAACTTGAAATTGTCATCTGCAACTCCTTTCAATTTGGACCAGTCTAAAATTTTGCGGTCTGGTAATGGGTTAACTGATTTCAAACTAATTAGCCCAAATGATGGATAGCTGTCAATCAAAACGTCCATTGACCAATCAAATCATTCATTTAAAACGAAAGTGAACTTTTAACTCAAACATTAATTTCAAGCTGTAGTTGCAATGTTTAGGATACCAATCGACAACTTGCCTTTTATTTTGTTTCCTGACAACATTTTACGAATCCCACATTGCCTAAAGAAAATGCTGTGTTGGAGATCAGTGGACTTAGCAAGCTATCTGTAAATTGTCCACCATTGATGACATGCCATTGAAATATTGTAAATAAAGGCCCTAGTTCAGGGTTACGTTCCTAGTTTAGGGTTACAAAGCATATCCACATACAAAATCATTGCAGAATGACATAGTTCATCCTGCTACCGTCATAGCGCAGTTGGTAGCGCATCAGACTCCCAATCTTCAATCATGGGATGTAATGGATTATATCCCAAGTGACGGCACATATCCCTTCCAACATTTGTCTCTCACCAATGGGTAGATAATTGTAAACCTAAGGGGGATAGCAGCTGGAGGCAGGGAAGGATGTCATTGTGGTACTGGTACCAGGAATCCATTGTTAGGTGCTCCAGCAGCCATGATATGACTGCAAAAAATTATTAAAAGCCGGATTAAACCCCATTCAGACAAACAAACAAACAAAGTTTGTCCAGTGTGTATGTATTGAAAGGTTTGACTTGAAAGATCTTAAGGTTTATGAATAAAATTTGTATTTATATAATAAGATATTGAAAAACTCTTGTATTTCAGGCATGGCAAATTCTCTACCAGGTGGGGATGCACAGGGCTATGGACAGCAACCACAACAACAACAATATTTACCCCCAGGGGGGGCCTCTCAAGGTCAACCATACCAGCAACCCCAAGGTCAGATGTCACAACCTCAAGGTCAGATGTCACAACCCCAAGGTCAGATGTCACAACCTCAAGGTCAGATGTCACAGCCTCAAGGTCAATTACCACAACACCAGCCAGGACCAAACGAGGCAGAACTTATTTCTTTTGATTAATTGTAGTTTTTGTTTTAGATATTTTATTTGTATGATAATCAAGGGAAATTTTATAGCGTAATGCATTTTGGTTATGAGTAAATGGTATGAATATCAGCAATGTTATAGAAAAACAGAATTTTGAGTTCTTACCTCTTCATTAAATCTTATTTTAGAGTTTGTAGATGGCTGCTGTCAAACAAAAAAACAACTGACAAATCAAATCATTCTTTCAATCTGGTTTCTCTATGATTTGCGTTTTCTTTCTTTTCCCCCTCCAAGTACGTATATTTTTCAAAACAGCATCATTTGTTTTATCAGTCAAACTTTTCAATTGATCTGGCTTACAAATGAATACATCTGTATCAGTTATCTGGTAAACAAAATATTTTGTATATAGGCTTTATCCATCCAAAACCATATTTATGTCTTTGAATATAAATCTGGCTTAATGTTGAAAAAATAATACAAAAAACAAGATACAACTCTATATCGCTTTATAGGCCCTACAGAATGATTCCTTAAATGCTTGAATATTACAATAAGAGGGAAATACCAATAATCATAATTTCATCTTTGCTGTTTACAGAAAAAAATGAGGTATTTCCGTATCCTCAGAAGCTTCCTTGTTGGTGACTTTATTTTCATCTATGATGAATTTAAGTGGCCAAACAAAAATGCTTCAGGTAAATTTGAGAGTCAAAATTTCACCTCCGGTCCAAATTTCTGATATGATCTGTCTTTTGATGTTTTTTATTGACATCAGCAATCTTCCAATCACTTTGACAAGTTGTCTACCATAATATATGTTCATGATCAGAAGAGCTATCTACACCATCGAAAAGGGTTGAACTCAAAATTATATTTTTGTTGGAATTCCAGTAAAATTTGTATTAAGGGACCTCTCAATCGACAACTATGAATGGTTCCCTAGGAGTATGATAGCTTATTACACTTTTTTGTGACAATATGAATGTCGTATCAAATGCAAACATTATTCACTGCAAAATTCTAAGTCTTATGTAACTCATTAGAACCACTTAGTGTGCATTAATACAAAAGTAGTTTCAAAACTGAAAGTTATTTCATGGAAGTATGAAAAGTCAATTAGAAAGCAGGTATTATAAAAGACAAAACTAAAATTAAATTATTATGATTCTAAAACAGCATATTTCACATTTGATTTCTATTACAATTAAAACTGTTGTCTCTATGTACTCCTTAAAAAAGTCTTAAAAGTGGATGGGTGTATTAAATATATGTTAACCTGACTTTTGTCTTTAGAATGTAATTGATGCCTTCAATATTGTTTCTTTGTAAAGTATGGATGTCTTTTCATTGTCTAGGACTATATGCGTTAATTCTTTTTTATGATGTATGGTTAAGTTCATAGGAGCACAGAATGTTTCTGTCAATTGAAGGATTACTGGCCCTCCCCACAACCTCCAAAGGGAGTCTCGACTTAAATATTAAATGGCGTTATTTTGCAAAATTTGTTGTCAGTAATGCATATCAAAATTATAGTGGTTGGTGACCTTAACGTCATAACCACAGTTTTCAAGCTGTTGTTACGCTGTATAAGTCCTCTATCCAACAAAAAATGCTTCACATTATGTTGACCAATCATGGATGTCAAAGTTTACCTCCAGTCTTATTGTATGATTGTACTCCTCACCATGTCTGTCGATCTGTCCGTCCGTATTTCCATAGACTCTGTAGATGTTTTAGTGCTCTAACTCAAGAACTTATAGACATACAACATTGAAACTTCATACAATTGCTGATGACCCAAGGTAGTGTCCTATTGTTTTTGCATCATAGAGGTCAAAGGTCATAATTGAACTTTGATTGAAAACTGTTTTCAGGCTCTGACTCATAGGCCATGTGACCTAGTACCATGAAACTTTATACACATGTTGTTCATGCTACATTGTTTTCTGGTGATGTAGGTCAACGGTCAAGGTCACAATTGAACTTTGATTAAAAACTATTTCTGTGCTCTAACTCATGATTGATATGACCTATGACAATAAACTTTATACATAAATTGTCCACGTCCCAAGAAGGTACCTTATTGTTTTAGGGTCTTGTTGGTCAAAGGTCAGGGTCAAAACTGAACTTAAAACCATATCTGTTTAGTGGCAATGAAGGATAAGGACCAAGTTCAAATGTTCTTCTTCATTGAAAAAGGGCTGGTGGGGGGTATTGGTCCCCTTTGTGACAATTCTAGTTTCATTTGTTGATTGATTTTTTGTTTGACAGCCGCGATTCTTTAATTGCAATTTCTGTCAGTCTCTTATTTAATCACATTGAATATACGCTGCTAGCCCAACACTATGTTTACTGTGTTGTTGTTGAGTATTTGTTATCAAATTAGTCATAATCTTTTATCAAAGCAAATCAATGGTTGTGATTAGGAGAGATTAGAATTCCATTGATCGTGAGGATTATTTGTGTTGTTGCATATTATGTCGGAATTGTTCTAAAATGAGTTTATTAGAATGACAACAAGGATATACAGGAATTTTTGGAAGCAAAATCTTTTCCCCTTTTTACTTTCATTTAATTTAAAAAATGAAGACTTCCAAAATCAAAAAAAGTTTCAGCAAAAATAATATCTCTCTATATAGGCAGTTTTGAAAATGTAAAATCTAACTGTCTAAATTGAGAATTTGATTCAATGTCACCCCGTTCTTTTTTTTTTAGGGGGGGGGGGGTAGATGAGATTTTAAACAAACCTGAAAAACTGAAAATTGGCATGATTTGGAGGTGTGTGTGTAAATTTTTATTTGAATGATTGTGGCTGAAAACTTTAAACTAGCTGACTTTTTGTTACATGAAAGATGGTGTGTGCATATTCTAAATGATTCTCAGTTCTTGAGCCTTGAAATCACTGGAATAAAATGAAAATGTAAATTAAGCGAAAAACATTAAGTAGGAATATAAAAGGTAAAAACAACAACAAGAATCGAATCAATTATTTGAGGTAAAGCAAGATTGTTAGCTCTTCAGAAATGATACACTTACTTCTTCACTCCTTGATGAAAAGTTATGACTTAACAAATGATTTTATGCCCCTTATCGAAAGATCGTGCACATATTATTTTACCCTTGTCTGTCTGTCGAATTTAACCCTTTCCTGTCCAATCACTGGTTTTTACGTCCCTGTGCTTTTATTCTTGAGAAAACATTGTGTGAAAAGAAGAAATTGCTTGTAACAAGCAATTTCTTCTTTTCTCATAATATTTTCTACACTGTATGTTGGTTATTTTTCAAACTACACTCACTTTTACTTGTCGTCTGTAACTTCTTCCAAATTGGACCAGTCTAAAGTCTTCAAAATCAGGAAAGTGTTAACCAAAAAGTTCAACATTTACAATTAATTTAAGCCTATTCAAGATACAATGCTCATATTTGGCATGATGGTAGATCTCGATACCCATCTGCAGATACCAAGATAGAGGTTATGTGACAAGGTCAAGATTATTTATCAATGTCACATGTCCAAAAAAGGTTGTTAAGGGGGCATGGTGTTTCACAAACACATCTCATTTCTATATAAGCAAATAGCGCTTGTTCTTATCTTTGATCTGATAACAATATTTCATACTGATCTAAATTAGAACTATTTGTATAAAATGTTGAAAATCAGGCATAATTTCAAAAATTTAAAAACAAAAAAATATTCTCTTCATTTCTTATAATTTGATAGCATCGAGCGAAAAAAGCAAATATTTTACAAATTCTGATACCTTTTTGTATGGGACTACTTTGTGCGGAAGCATACAAATTCGCTGCGTGCTCAAATTTTGTTCATGGAGTTATGAATAATTTTTTCGACCAATCAGAAAGCTTGTTTTTGATAGACGAAACTAAATATTAAATTATAAATTAGTTGTTTAGAAATAGAGATTTTCTAAACTTTTCACAGCACATATTGTAAAAAGTGAAGAGAAAATCTTCACTAATCACAATATTCTTCATCCTTTTGTATTATTATCATAAATCGCCAATATCTAATGAGATATATTTGAGATATGTTTAGTACCATTCCAAGATTTTTCCAAGTATTAACTTGTCCCAGTGCTAACTTTTCCCCGAACCACTTTCCTCCAGACAAGTGGCTTTGAAAAATGTTCTTGTTTGCAAGTAGAAAAGATGCCGGAGATGTAGGGCATGTAAATTTCACTCCCTGTTAACCAATTCCAACACAACAAAATTTTAGATCGGTCCAAATTGAAAGAAGCTGCAGGCGCCAATTAAAGTTGATGGAATTTATTTATTTATTTCGTCCTATTGGAAAGAAAACATTATGGATGACGAAATTGCTTGGTCCAAGAAATTTCTTCACTTTCCACAATGTTTTCCGAAGAAATTTTCTTGAGGGTCTTAAAAAGGTGAGATTGTGTGTTAATGGGTTATATACACTGAGTTGAAGAACTGATCGAGTGACGAGAATCCTGGAGATTACACCGGCTTTGAAGTTGGACATGCCTACCAGTGAATCATTTGTGTTTAAATGTAAATCATTAAAGAAAAATGAGGAGTGTATCATGTTTATGCTGTCTGTTCGGTGAATGTTTAATTTATGTAATCTATAGTTATAAATAAATTATGTTACCAGTCTACGTGAAGAGTTACTTTTGTATTTGTCTTTGTTAAACAAGTCTGGACTCTTAGCTTCTATAAATGTGGATTTTGGATATCACGATTTTCCTCTGTCTTAACCCATTACCAGGTGGCAAAATTTTAGACTGATCCAAATTGAAAGGAGTTGCAGATGACAATTTAAAATTTATCAAATTTTAGATTTGTTCAACTTTCTGTATAGAAATCATTGTTTAGAATGAAGAAATTGCTTGTTACAAGCAATTTCTTCATTTTGAACAATGTTTTCCCAATTGTTTTTCGGGGGCCGGGGGCGTCAAAAGGCTTCACTGTGTGGGAATGGGTTAAATATAATACATGTATGTGCCTTTCGATTTGTTTAAGGTCAAATATTTAACTCCAGGCTATTGTCATGGTGCTGTATCTGTAATGCATGCCTAAGTTTATGAACTTTTAGTTTTGAATTCTTCTCAGAATTTATTGTCGAATCTCCACCGAATTCCTCAGGAATGATCCTATAGTGACCATATATCAAAACAGCCTTTATTGGCTAGGCTTATATACATATATGATACAATACACAATGAAAACTTAACTTTTCAGAAACTGAGATCTGGGTTGGTTATTACCAAAAACCGCTGAATTGATCATTTGGTTACCCTGTAATTGATTCATTGTAATAGTCTTGATCCTTGGTTGCAAAGTATATATTATTGAACATAAAGAAAAAAAGTAACTCTTTGGTTGGTGACTCAAACGTCGCTACTACAGCTTGAAAAAGTTGTAGATATGATGTTTAAGTCGTCCGTAAAAAAAGAATGACAATAATTTTTGGGGTCAACATCGCACCTGCGGTTTGAATAAATGATTTGATTGGACAAACATCATTGATTGACATCTGCGATCCGTTATCCAACTGGTGTTAGCCAATTCTGCGCGTAACGCAATGGTACATGGCCTATCTCACTTGCTAAATATAAAGTGATGCTGTAAACCCATCTCTAGACGACAAAAGTGGTATAAAGAAAGGTTTCTTACAACATTTTAAATTGTAAATTGAAAATTACTACAAAAAATGATGGAAAACATCACAAGCAATTTGTTCCTTTCCCACAATGTTTTCTATATTTATTCAGGGTGCAGAATGGCAGGATTGTGTGGTGGCGGGTTAATGGCCAAATGCTCATAACCCGGCGTTGGTAATGGTTGAATATTTGAATGACTGTCTGTGATTGAATTGAGAATTTGGAAATATATCATCATTCTAGAATATATACCGGAAAGGAGTTTAGTATTAATTTGATATTTTATGAGATGGCCATTACTGGAAATGACATTTAGGAGGCATGCCTGTTAGGACTTCAATGTACTTCATATTGATCAACAATAATTGGGCGGAATAATTTGGTAGTGTAATTGATGTATGGCCAAATAACGGCCTTTCGTGTCATATTAACGTTCGTAGTTACTTCATATTTACTTTACCTAATATTCTGTGCGAATTTATTTTTCTCTTTCAAACCTTGTTATTGTGAAATGCTCAATGTTTGAATTTAGTATCTATCTATATATACTGCCAAACTCCCCTTTCGGGTATTACCAGCAGGTAGTATAAGACAGATACCATAGCAAACAAACGAACTAACGACGACAACAACAAAAACTACAAAAATATGACTCGGGTATTAGCCTTACTGTTGTTGATCATCACTACAGCAACTTCAATACAGAGATTATTAAAGGCGCGAATAGTTTTTATTTCTTTTTACGTGTGTTTCTGTTTATCGTCGCTTTAGTAGCACATATTTCTTTTTACTCAGGATCGCGGGTTCGAGCCCTGAGCTGACAAAATCAACTAACAAACTAATTGTCTTTTGGATGAAACGTTAAACCGAGGCCCGTGTGACGGTGCTATCCATCGATCACGTTAAAGAACAAGACGGAGCTCTCAAAAGTTTCATCATGTATCCCCTGTAATAACTAGCTGTCTTCTCGGGACGTCGCTCATATGGGCATGTCCTACGGTAGCATGCATGAATAAACGAAAATACTTATTTATTTTCAAATACTTTTACGTCCCTACATATTCAATGCTTTTGGATGCCAATGGACCACGAATAAATGGTTCCTAATAAATTCGTCGACTATAATGACAAAGTAATCATCGTCGTCGAAACGCTGGTCTTATAAGGTGGGTGCGCGAGCAAAAAAGCGTAACTACATCTTTGATTTGACCAATCGTGGCTGTCAATCAAGGAATCAAGCGACCAACCAAATCATTTATTCAGCCCGAACCTGCGCTGTCAAATCCAACATTGGCCGCCATTTTGTTAACCTTTTCTGTTGATTTGGCGACTTAAAGGTCGTAACGTTTAGCCCGCTAACCGACTATTCCACTTTTCTGTCATATGCTGCTGGACATATTATTTTTCAAAATAACGCCGTTAAAAATCGAAGCGGAACTTCCTGTCAGAGTCGATGGGCGTGGCCAACGAAGTATGTGGACGGGGCCAGTGATTGGGTTACGATATTTTGCACGCCCAACGACGGTAAGCCAAATATTTCGTTCTTGGTATGTGATCAGGTATTGATTGTGGCGCTGTCATAATGATGTATTGTTTCAATCTTTTACTTCATAATTAACGGATAACTGGCCACGCCCATTAAGCTCCAACAGGAAGTTCCACTTCGATATGAAACGGGTTTTTACTCGCAAAGTTTTATGAACATGTAACAAAAAGTAAAATGGTTAGTTGGCAACCTAAAGGTCGTAGCTACACATTGAATAAGCAGTAGTTACGACGTTTAAGTCGCAAACTTCACACAAATGTTGGCCAATGTTGGAGATCAAGTTCATTTCTGGTCTTGGTGAATGATTGGATTGGCCGACCGAAACTTTGATTGGCAAACGCGATCCATTAACTTTTTTTTATAAAAAAGGTTTAAACACATGAAATGAGGCAGTGGCTTTGTCTATGCATCGACGTACATGGAACAACTAAAGATGTGCAAGTTATGATGAGTGATCAAAGGTCAATATTGTCAAAACCTGTATAAACAAAATAAACCAAATAGACATTTGATCACTCACACTAACTTGCGCATCTATGCCCTATGTTTTCACGTGGAAGTCAATTGTTATGCTATGCTATGTGCTATTTCAATGAATTATTGACAATAAGACGAAGTAATTTTATCCTATGGCGCCAAGGTGCACCGCTCATTTCCATTCGAATAACTAATCACGTCCTGCTAATATCTTTGTTTGATAATATCATCTAACTTGTAGAACATGGTATAACCCAATCCCATAAAGCAGAATTTCAGACCGGCCCAAATTGATAGAACCTGCAGACGGCAATTTCAAGGTGGTGGAATTTTATTTATTTATTTATTTCGTCTTTTTGGATAGGAAAAATTGTGGATAATGAAGAAATTGCTTGATGCAAGCAATTTATTCATTTTCCACAGTGTTTTCCAAAGCTTTTTTCTTGAGGGGCGTAAATAAGAGCGCTTGTGTTGGAATTGGTTAAGCTATCGGTTTCAAAAAGATCTTTTAAAAAAACGTGTGGCACTTGTCCCTAAAATTTTCGAGCCCATTTTATTTGAGTCAAATGTCTAGAATATTTGTCAGAATGTTTACCTCCGCGATTTTCTAACATGTCACTTGGAATATCATGCACTATCGTTTTAAACTCGGCTTTGTACTCATTTCAGCAATATAGAGTTTACCATATACTTAAGGCAAATTATTTAGGTATTTTTTTATTCAGTTTTTTCCATACCTATCAGTGTATCTGTCTACCTAAAACGTTCTCTTTTACTTGTTGATTATTGAAGATACAGTCTTCTTATTTGATAGGAATATCTTCAGTCAATTCACATCTTCTTACGTTAATGTCTAGTGACAAGGTTAGGGTCATCTATCAAGGCCACACTTCTAAAGTTTTCAACATGGTAGTAATGTTTTGTAAACGCTTTTTGTCTAATTCATTGAATATATGATATTTATCCTTCATAGTTGGACCCTTGTCATGTGACAAGTTATATTTTTGACAGCTATGTAGAAGACCTTCCTAATAAGATGGCCCTCCTATAGTGATTGCCTTCTGGCCCTGCTGTAAGATGGCCCTGCTGTAAGATGGTCCTGCTGTAAGATTGTCCTCCTATGGAGATGGCCCTCTTTCAGAGATGGCAAATATGAAGATGTCCCTCATATTGTAACGGGAACAGCCTTGAATATAATCCTCCCATGGAAATGGCTCCCCTGTGGAGATCGCCTTCCTATGGTGATGGCCCTCCTATGGAGACAGTCTTCCTTGTCCAGTTGGCTCACATTGCACAATTTTCGCACACAAGAATATACTGAATCCAATATAATTTGTTTTATTGTTCTTCTCTGGGTTTTAATCAACCCTGAAGCAGGAGTCGTAAATCTCCAGCTAAAGTAATAAAGACAAACCCCTATTACTCCAACTTTATGAAAACTGCCAGTTTATGATATATGTTGTTTATGAGAAAATCAATTCTTATTTTCTACTTGCCTGGCTTCATTGTCTTATTCTGGCTATTTTTTCAAGTTGTTTTTCAGACAAGATCTTACAATTCAGATTGAATTAATCGCAATATTTTCACTTTTAGTCAACTTAGGGAAACAATATGTACCTCGTTCTTATGGCGGGGTATTTCTGCCACGAGAGACGCGAAAGCAGCATTATGATAATTAAATATATACATATATATTTATTTAAGAGATGAAGAGAATATTTTTTGTTTTCATGGAGGTATGAACCGAAAAACCAAATCACACTGTATGAATACGCGAAGCGGATTCATACATTGTGTGATTAGGTTTTTCGGTTCATACCTCCATGAAAACAAAAAATATTCTCTTCATTTCTTATAATTTAATAGTATCGAGAGAAAAAAAGCAAAAACTTCACACTTTTGATACCTCTTTCTATGGGACTATTTTGTGCGGAAGCTTACAAAATTGCTGCGTGCTCAAAATTTTGTTCATGGAGTCATGAATAATATTTTTCGACCAATCAGATCGCTCGTTTTTGATAGACGAAACTAAAGATTAAATTATGTAATGATGAATCAAAGTTTCCTGGAAATTTTATCTCGAATATATGAATGTATCGAAAAATATCGCGAATTGTCTATCTGTTATTTCAATGCCTACAACCACGGAATCTATGTTCAACCCATTACCATACAATGACTGTGTCTGACGTCCTGAAGAAACATAATCATGGAACACTTTGTGGGAAAAGGTTATTTGGCCCCTATTTTCCAACTTTAGAACAATTTGTAATGTCTTCTGCAACTCTTTTTAATTTGGACTAGTATGAAATTTTGTCATCTGGTAATGGATTATATTATCATCGATATGGTCGCCCTTTTCATTGACGGTTAAAATTTTCCTAAATGTCCTAGCTCATCTGAAAGATGTTGTTTTTTCCCTATTATTAGACATCAGGCAATCAAACACCATGAGATGTAGTTACGACATCTAGAACCGACGAGGTACTTGTATTGTGACGATTTTATCTGAATATCAAATAGAAATATAGCGAAAGAAATGTTGAAAAAAGTGCAGGGCGCGGTCAGACCGCAGTAGGTAATGTCGGACTCTCAATTGTGAGGTGCAGGGTATAATCATTGGTCGCGGCAAATATTCAATTCGACCTTTTTCTCCCGTCAATGAGTTTTTAATCGTAAACCTAAGTAGGTTGATCGATTGAATGAGGTTTGACGCCACGTTAAACAGTATTTCAGTCATATCGCGGCGGCTGGAGCACCTAACAATGGACTCCTGGTATTTCTCACACCAGTACTACCACTACATTCTTTCCTAGCCTCCAGCTACTATCGCACTTAGGTTTACGATTATCCACCCATTGGTTAGACTAAGTGGGCAGCTCGAGGCTCGGAAAGGCTGTAATAGTTGTATTGAAGCGGGAAATCCAGGAATCTACGAAGAGGCGCTCCAACGACCGCGACATGACTGAAATAATGTTAAAAGAGGCTTTAAAATCCATTTAAACAAACAAATCTTATAAAGAACCTACAGCATCTAGGTTGAATTTCCAGGGAACTTTATTTGATAAAGATATTTTTTCAAATTCCCCTGTCTTAGCTACCTCGTATCACTATACAGAAATATACTACCATAGAATCTCAATCGATAGACCAATAAAATCATTAGCTTTGACTGGAAGTGAACTTTGAACTCCGATATTGGTCGGCATTTATGTTAATCATTTTCGATGATTTGGCGAATTAAATGCCGAGACTACAACCGAAATAAGCTGTAGTTACGACGTTTATGTCGACAACCAACCATTTTACTTTCGTGTTACATTGAACCGGCGTAAAGGGTGGCAAAATTACTGAATTTAATATCTAAGTCGAATTTCCTTTTGGAGTTCAGTGGGTGTAGTCAGCCATCCGTCACTTGTCATCTAAAACGTTTTTTAAATTTGGACACTTTCCATTTATATTACAAAAGGTAACGATTTAGACTGCAAGTCTTATAGAAGGGTAAAAACATGAATAACTACTTACTGCTGTGTAAGCGTTTGTCTTTGCTTAGACCTCCAAAAGTCATGCATTTAAAGATACCAGAAATATTTTATGGACGTTTCTAGATGAAAAAACTTAAAATTCATGTTTCGATTTGAAGTAAACTTAATTTAATAGCTCAATAATAATGATGAAAGGTAATCATAAAAAGACCAGTGGGAAAAAACATTCCGAGAGATTAAGAAAACTGCAGTAGTCTAACGAATCGAGAAGCATACTCGTGTTGGTTTATTGATGGTAAGGGTGCAGATTGCATGACTTGTAAAAGGATACTAGAACAGAAATAACTACTTACTTTGCAGACAATTTGTTGTCTCAGCGAGTGTCATCTCTAATTCGTTGTAATGGAAGCGCAAGATGCGTCATTAGATGAAGGCCTTTGTAGGAGTTGCCTCATCGGTATTTACTTCCGGAGGTCGTTGAAGGGTAAACGCATTTCCTTGCAAAAGTAGCCCGGCACGAAAAGTGTACTTTGAAGTATACGATACCAATCCACATGCTAAAATGTTTCATTTTTATGAGCTCTGCATCTTTGCTATAGGTTTGCGCTTGATCTAGACCTTTACATTGCAGATGACGGCTAACGTATGTGGGCGTACCAAAATAATAGTCCTTTTCATAGATGGAAAAAGACGATGCCTTTATTCTTGCTAGAATAACTAAAAAATCATGAATGTGTAATTCTATATAGAACGAAGAAGGCCCGAATCCGATGGGTCAGCCTTTTAACTAATGTATCAAAGGCTTAGAGCAAATATAGGCACTTACGAGAGTGTTGCCCTAAGCCTTCGTTAGATACAGTAAAGTTTACATTGGGGATGAAGAGAATATTTTTTGTGTTCATTGCGATTTGAAACGAAAAAAAGAAAAAAAAAATAATCACGCTGTAAGAATTCGTGAAGCGGATTCATACATGCGCATTTTTTTTTTTTTTTTTTTTTCGTTTCATGCCTCCATGAACACACGAAAGATTCCCTTCATTTGTTATAATTCAATCGCACCAAGCAAAAATCCTAAATATTCTACAAATTTTGATACATTTTTTATGGAACTATTTTGTGCACAAGCATACAAAATATCTACTTGCTCAAAATTTTGTTCGTGGAGATATGAATTTTTTAGGTCAATTAGAACGCTCGTTTTTGAGGGACAAAACTAACAAATCAATTATATGGATATCTAACAATGTAAAATTTAACCTCAAGACCATAACTAGATAAACACGCTATTGTTGATGCTATTGAGCACTGTAAAGGACAAAAAAGAACGTATACTACAACAATCTAGTTTCCTCTTTTATCTACCATTTATTACGTTATTTTAAATGATTTTGTCACATGTTATTTGCCGTTTTCAGCATGTAACAAAACTTCTTTAAACGATCAGAAAATATTCTTAAAGCGGTTCCTGAACATATTAGGGAAGGAGAATTGTTGCTCTCGATTTCAAAATTTCTAACTTTATTGCTTTCATAGATTTCAAAGAAGGTGATTAAGATAATTTTGTAATGAAAATGATTAAGAAAAGAAGCAAAAATATTTCGCGTTACGAGACGCTAAATCATACAATGAAGTATAGCCCGGTTCCCGAATGGAACCGGATTCATCAGGTAAAAACGTTATCTGTCGATTGTCCCGAAAATTGACTTATTTGTGGTTTCAATGACGTATCAATTACGTCAATGGCTTCCGCTAACTATTCAATCCTTATCGACATAACCCAAAGACTAACGATGTTTGAATTATATAAGATTATATTAAATCATTAGTGAATTTTTTAGATTTAATACGAAGAAAGAACATTTATTGTGAAAAAGACATTAACAGTTATTGAAAAGCAGATAATTTCCCTATATCAAATTTTTCACGAAAATGTGTTCAAGAGGCGCTTTAATACCATGAGTGACTGCCTAGAATGCCCAGTGTCTGCATTTTACGAATTTGAAATGTCACACAAGGGCTAAATCGAAAAGAACGTCAGTAACACCAAAACCCGGATTCTTCGACCTTCTCGGAATACAGTGGAAGTAAGGTTTCAGTTATTATGTCAACAGTCAATTAAGTTGACGGATCGCTGGCCACGTTCACTGAACTCCAACATGGCAAAATACGTGGTCAGTGACATAACATCGAAATCAAATTGTTCGTTGGCGACATAAACGTCGTTACTACAGCTTATTCAAGCTGCAGTTACGACGTTTAAATCGCTAGACCAATGAAATTGCTTAACATAAATGTTGGATTTCGAGGTTTTACAAGTGAATGGTTTGATTGGATAATCGATTTTTTTTTTTTTTTTTTTTTTTTGACAGCGGCGATCCGTCAGTTTGTATTGTCTATAAAGACAGATGGTCAATAATGAGACATCGACGGTAAAATCAAAGTCATTTATATGAAATACAGTTAAACTTGTATAAAGCGACCACTCAAGGGACGGCCGAAATGTGGTCGTTAAAAGAATGGTCGCTTAATGCACTTTTTTGTCAGCCCGATTAGCTCAGTTGGTAGAGCACTTGACTTCAAACCTCAAGATCACGAGTTCGAGCCCTGGGCTGACCATATCAACTAACAAACTAATTGTCTTTCGGATGAGACGTTAAACCGAGGCCCCGTGTGGCGGTGCTCTTCACCGAGCTCGTTAAAGAACCAGGCGGAGCTCTCAGTAGTTTCGTTCTGTATCCTTGCACTATACCCCGTAATAACTAACCGTCTTCTTTGGGCGTCATTCTAGAGGTCCCGGGTTCGATCCCCGACGGCGGCACTCATCCTTTCCGACTATTTGTCTCCCACCAATGGTTTGATAATCGTAGACCTATGTGGGATAGCAGCTGGAGGCTAGGAAAGGATGTGATGGTGGTACTGGTGTGAGAAATACCAGGAATCCATTGTTAGGTGCTCCAGCCGCCGCGATATAACTGAAAGATTGTTGAAAGCGGCGTAAAACCCCATTCAAACAAAACAAACAAACTTCTTTGGGCGTCGCTCATATGGGCATGTACTACGGTAGCGACGATGAATAAACGGAAATACACACACGCACTTTTATTGTAACACATATGAAGGATCGGTGTAACTAAATACATAAATCATGGCAGGATCTCTTGTTAATTGAATACAATAGAATCGTCTCATTGTGACGATTCTGTTGAGATCCATAAACATAGAAATAAGTTTTGATGATTCTATTAGCAAAACGCACAGTTTAAAAGATCCTTTGGGGGTATTTTTTTCAGGGGGGTGGGGGTGATGCTTGTCGCTTAATGAAATGATCGCTTGATATAGCTGGTCTCTTTAGCAAGATTTACCATACACGTGTTGCAAGATCACAGGTCTAAAATCCCTATTCCAAGACATTCCAGTAATTTCCTCGAATATGTCATTCAGTAATTCAGAATATTTATGACATCGGAAATTACTCTCCGCCTGATTTGCATATTTTACCGTATTATCGAAGTAGGGAATCCGGTCAAGCTGTTACGTAACATTAACAGAGGAGGAAACAGGCGACACGACTTAAGACTAGTTCAAACTCTTACATGAGGCATGTGTCAAATTATTTAAGAGATGGAGAGGATCCTTTTGCCAGAAACTCACAAAACCATTAGAATATAATGGTTGCGTTAATCTGTTTGAGTAAATTCTAGTATTATTTCGTCCATCAGATATCCTGGATTATGAATGGCTGAAGAATTCGTTTCATGACCTCAACCATCCACAAAAAGCCAGATTATATAGAATAAGACAAATCAATAAAAGATTCCAGAAACAACTCATGAACTTTCCCAAACTGGTGAAAACGTCGCTTATTCCACATTATTTATTAGGCTCTTGAATAGATTTTCATGACAGTTTGATGCAGAAAAAATACCTGCTATTAATGTCATTTTAACGATAGATATTCTTTCTTTGCGTTAATGTACTGAATTTACTATAAATTTTAAAAATGTTATAAATTCCAACTGCCCAACTGTGAAACATCGGAACTTACAGGAAGAGGTCGTTCGTCTTCGGGTGGTGTCGATAACAACTTAGCTGCGATATCGTAGCCCTCTTTCTGATAATCTGCTAGCGAGGGCTACGGCTCCCCCTTCTTTGCGCTTAGTTGCAAGTCCTTATATTGTATGTTTTATGATAAGCGACTATCTACGGATCAATTTCATGAAAATAATAAGAATATCAATTGTATCAACCATTTTATATCGGTTTCTTTTCCGTTTATAAAGAAATTCCTAAGTTTGGCAGCCATGACATTTGGTTGGTCATGTGATCTATTTTTTTACGCCACGTTGTTTACCACTATCGTGCTGTCAAGAGAGGTGCTCGTAAAAATCATAGTATCCTTTTTTAAATATAATTAACAAAATTTCAAAATCAAACATACTGAATCGTCAATATTTTTATTTTCTCTATAAAATTCACTTGACATTTGAAAAACTTTCACACAAATTTGGTCTTATTTTCTATCAGAACTGTACCTTTTTGCGAAAAATACCATGTCTTCCAAATAAAGCGACCTAAATTTTCATTTGGTTTTACTTTTGCGGGAAAAGCGAGATCTCATGAGATCTCGCTGAAACAGCAAAAATGGCTGACATTTGATTCAAAATGGCCGAAAAAATTTGGATTTGCCGATGGTGTAGTAAATCGAGATTTAAATGCATGAAATATCCGACTTCTTACAGATAGATATTTATGTAGATGGATGGATGAATGGTTAAGGTCCATTCTGGTATTAAAACTGCGGTTGTTCTATTTACACAACTTCCAGTAACTGACCTTAAATAGTTCGGAGTGAATCACTGCTGGCACTGCAACAAAGCGCAAAGAAGGAGGTGGTCGTAGCCCTCGCCAGCAGATTATCAGAAAGAGGGCTACGATATCGCAGCTAATAACGACTGTAATGCTAGTGGAAGCTAATGGCGTAACTGGTGCGTCAGGGAAACTAAAATCAAGCTATTACAGAAATTGAGACCAAAAACTTTTCTTTCGTAAACTGTGCAAGAGCCGTTTTAACTAAAACTTAACCACTTTTCTATCTGAATCCCTTTCGTACCCTGATATAGACTTAGATTTTTAGTTTCGTACCTCAATTAAAATGAATTATATTCCCTTCATCTCTTAAATGTATTAACTACCTCTATTAAAATGAATTATATTCCCTTCATGTCTTAAATGTATTAACCCATTCCCACACAACAAAAATTTAGACTGGTCCAAATTAAAAGAAGCTGCAGACGACAATTTCAAGTTGATGGAATTTCAAAATTGTTCGTCTTTTGGGATAGAAAACAATGTGGATAATGAATAAATTGCTTGATACAAGCAATATCTTCATTTTTCACAATGTTTCCGAAATCTTTTTTATTGAGGGGCGTAAAAGGGAAGGATTATGTTAGAATCGG
This sequence comes from Fragum fragum, assembly GCA_946902895.1. NCBI lineage: Eukaryota > Metazoa > Mollusca > Bivalvia > Cardiida > Cardiidae > Fragum > Fragum fragum. The sequence goes on from OX336365.1 coordinate 29,208,499, forward strand.
TTAAATAATAGGTTAGATAACTGACATTCAGTCAGTAAAATGCTATCTGTCCGATATACTGAATAGCTTTCCGTTTTATCCTTAGGAAAACACTGTGGAAAAAGAAATAATGCCTGAAACAAGTAATTTCTCCTTTTTCCGCAATATTTTCTACCACATAGGATAGTTTCATTTCAAACTACATCCCCCTTTCTTTGTCAACCCAAACCTCTATCAATATAGACCAGTCTAAAATTTCAAAAAAAGGGGGAGGGTAAAACTCGAATAGAAAAGCTGCTCTCTATGAATATCTATCACAGCTTTGATTATTTAGTCACTAAAGTATGTCAAGTTTTGTTCAAGCTGTATTAACGATACGTTGCTCGCCCAACGTCGAGGTACCGCATCCATTGTTAATGTATAACATCACAGCGCTGGCGAAAGGCTGCGAAATTTGAGAAACCCGGAAAACCTTTACTTTGAAAATGATAATTTTATCCAGGAATTGCATCATGTTTGTGCGTGTATTTTCAATGTTTTGGGTAATCTATTACGAAGGAACACTTGTCTTTACGGAATTAATGTATTTTTAGAGCACTGCATTTGAATAACATGCTTTCACCCGGTTGGAGACTTAAACGTCGTTTTCAGGCTTTTTGGTGCATGTTAAATGGTCATAAATTAAAAAGATAAAGGTTTAATATCGAAGCGGAACTTCCTGATGGAGTCAGAAGGCTTAATCACCGGAGTCAGCGATGCTTCAATTATTAAATTTATACGTCACATGTGAGATAGTCATTTTGAAACTTTCTCATTCACAAATGTATTGTTAATACTTTGTATTGTATCTTTCACAAAAACGGGAGTTGCTTGCAATAAACAGTTTGTTCTCGTCCATCATGCAAGATCAAGCAGTTTGTTCTTTTCCACCAAACAAGTTAAATACCTTTATCAATATTAGTCCGGTATAATCTAGGCGCCATTATGATCTCGGCAAACATTTGCAAAGCGTAAATGAACATGATGATAAGAGGACAAAATCGTAGCATAATAATAAACGAAGAAAAAGTTAAAAGAAATTTTATGGCAAGTAACATAAAACAAAAAGTATATTATTGGTTTGCGACCTAAACGTCGTAACTACAGCTTGAATAAGCTGTGGTTACGACGTTTAGGTTACCAAACTAATAAAAAAAGCTTTATATGAATGTCGGTCGTTCTTGGAGTTCAATGTTATCGACGCAAAATCAATAAAAAAGCGCTTCGGATTAATGTCGGTCTAAATGACTGATTTGATAGGTCAGCTGCTTCTTTGGTTGGCAGCCGCGATTGGTCAGTTTTGACAATTGAAAGAGAATTTATTACTGTCACCAACTATAACTAACGCGTGTGTCATGACTTGCACGAGGTCCTCTCTGCCAGCATGCTCACATGAGGTGTGTTTCTTATGACAATTATTATAATTAGAATAAGGATTAGTGTTTGTCACCCACTGTAACCAATCCGTGAGTCATGACTTACACGTGATCCTTTGAGCCAGTGTGTTCACATGGGATGTATTACTTTTTCATACACCTTCTGATAATTGTTTATTGAAAAAGGTTTAATTATTATCACCTACAGTATCAAATCAGTGACCCATGATTTGCACGAGATCCCTAAGGCCAGGGTATTCTCATGAGATGTGTTCCTTTGTTATACACTTTCTGATAATTGTTTTGGTAATTTATTATCACCAACTGTAACCAATCCGTGCGTCATGATTTGCACTTGACTCTGTGAGCCAGCGTGTTCACATGAAGTGTAACTCCTTTATGCAGCAAATTATAATTGCGATGATTGAAAAAGGATTAATGATTGTCACCCGCTGTAACCAATCTGTTCGCCTTGATTTGCCCGTGATCCTTTGAGCCATCGAGTTCACAAGCGATGTGTAACTTTATTATACAATTTCTGATAAATGTTATAATCGAAAAAGGATTAACTACTATCACCCGTGAGCCATGGTTTGCACGTGATCCTTTGAGCCAGCGTGTTCACATGAGGTGTGTTACTTTATGATACCGATTCTGTTAATTGTGATGATCGAAAAGGATTAATTACTAGACGGTAAGATTAATATAATTATTATCCAAGGCGAAGGTTATGGCTTTTTCTTAGTTAGTATTTACTTGTACCTGTCGGTCCAAGAAGTTGTACCTGTCGGTCCAAGAAGATTTATCAGTCTAGTATCTGATGGCGAACCGTCACCTCCTATTGTGAGGATAAATCATCATTATGCATGTCTTCCAAAATAAACGAGATCCCTGATCACATTTATTTTGACATCGACATGAAACATATGAAAATCTCTTCAACTTAATAAAATAAAATGTGCGTTATTTCATTACTAGACATGATTTATCGGCTGAATCGATGACCCACATACCTTTATAAGGTGTTTAGAAAATACTTTAAATTTCAATAAATACACTCTCATTTAGGTAAAAGCGGTATGCAATTCACATCCACAACATGCCTGAACGTAATGTCGTAAGGCATGAAACCATCACGGTTTTTCTAAAGTTTATCACGGTTTTACAAACTGTCTAAAACTTTCAGAATTCCAATACTTGTGATGATACCGTCACATTTTTTTCTTACCAGTGACGGTTAGCCGTCCTTCTCTCTGATGTTATTTTCAGATTTTACATTATATTAGATTGTGATGGACAAGCATCACAATGAAAATTTTTAATGATTAATGATGACCTTTAGCCATCAGATACTAGAGTGTTTAGAGAATGTAGATCATCATTTCTGGTGACCTTAATCAGTGTTAATGCGAAGCGAAACAAAAAAGTATATTATTGTTACTGCAACGACAAATAGTATAAGATGATTTGATCTTCTAGAATAAATTTAAAACGATCCTTTTTCCTTACCATTTTGGTAAAATGTCTTTTTTATGTATATCGTTTAAGCCTGTAGGACCATTGTTATAAAAGAGGGAGAATTTCTGCCTATTTCTCGACCTGATATTTTATTTAACTTGTAAGATCGTTAAAGTTTAGATTAATCAAGATCACCATTAGGGTTGTTTTTCGTTATCATATTTTTCTACTCGAGCCTATCCTAATCCTGTTGTTTCAATTACTCTCCCAAACTAAAGTAGGCAAAAAAAGTATTTTTAATAATCTGTTCACGAGGCTCGCAAAGAAAGACGGCTACGTTGTTGCAGCTACATTTAACTTATTCCCAAGAAAAAGAAAAAAAAGTTTTGGAAACGTTCAGAAAAAACTTTATCTTCATTTTCACAATGTTTTCCCAAACTTTTTTTCTTTTTGGAAAATCCAGTGTGGTACTAAAGAAGTAAATAGATAACTGCAGATGAATTTTTGGCTTTTGAAAAAAAATAAAACCAATATAGACTGTTGGCTACATCTATTCGACATCTATTTTCAGAATAACACTGTTTACTTAAAGTTCTCTCTAAAGTATAGAGATAATCTTGGTCAATATGCCCCGTAAGTGTTGTTCTTGAACAATAGAGGATCGCTGTCCCGCCCTCTGACTCCGTTGGCCACACCACCTGACTCCGACAGGAAGTTCTGCTTCGAATTTTAACGGCATTAGCTTGCAAAATGTATGGCTAGTAACTAGTAATAAAAAAGTAAAATGGTGGATTGGTGATCTTAACGTTGTAACTATAGTTTGAAAAGGTAGCCTAATATGTTTGAAATTTACCCTATAGTTTAGGAGCAGTTGTCATTTTAAAATAAAACTTCTTTATTTCTAAATAGGTCCTATCCCCTTAGGGCTCCGCCCCTTGGAATTAGGGGGGGGGGTGTCATACTTCATGATTCATGCATAATATCAAAGATCTACACCTGTTTTTAAAGTTTAAATCTCACTTTTGTCATGGTAACCAGTATCTAAAGCATATTCTACTTCTTTAAGCAATTTCAAAGGGAGCCACCGAAGGAACATGCCTGCCAAATTTTGTTGAAATTGGCCGAGTGGCTTGGGAGCAGTTGTCGTTTTAAAAATCCTTCATTTTTCTATATACAGCCCTAGCCTCAAGGGTAATAGTATAATCAGTTCTTAAAGAGTTCAATTTACTGATGCTTAATACAAAATATCATGGTTCTACGTCTTCGGGATCAGGGTGAGATTATTTTTAAAGTTTCGTTTTAATTTCACTTCTATTGTCATGGCAACCTGAGTTTTAAACGGACTTCAATTATGTTAGCATTTTTAAAGGGGGCCGCCAAAGGAACTTTTTGGTCGGAATTCAAAGTGATCAGTCAATGTAGTAATAGGATCGTATTCAAAAATCAATTTAGTCTTGTAATTTGTTTCTAGACAATAATTGTCTACAGCAAAGAGTGATTTAATTGATCGTTTTTAGAACTTAAGTTGTTACACCCTAAGGCATGATACCAGCCAATGAAAGGAAAAATTCTAAAATAGCATTAGATCTTTATAAATACAATTCTTAAAGGTCAATGCGCGGTGATGGCGTCTGAATTAGTAACGTTTTAAGTATCCCTATCTTTCTTCTGTATATTGCCATCTCTGAATTATCAGAAAGCTTTCGGCTTTATTTTCGAACTCTGTGTGTTTACAAGCCAACCCCTTTTTCTGATTAATCACTTATTTTTACGCTCGTGATACCATTTATTGATGAAAACATTGCTTTTAACATTTATAAGCAAATTAGCGCGGAACAGGAGCTATTTGTTTATGATCTCTTAACTCATTCCCACACAATCACGCCTTTTTTACACCCGTCTAGCAACACGATTAGGGCAATTGTGGAAAATGGAGAAATTTCTTGAAACAACAAGCAATTTTTTCCACCCAGAAACATACATATCTAAAATTTCATAAGCTTTTCCTTTGTCGTCTATAACTCCTTTCACAATGGACCGGTCTAAAATTTTGTCGTTTGGGAACGGAGCCGAAACTTGGCTTAAAGTGATATACAATTGCAAGCCAGCTAATTAGTATTTCGATTTGTCGCGACACATTACATATTTATGTAAGCAAGACTTTAGATCAATTCAGGGCCGAAATACGAGCTTCAAAAATTTATTTTGCCATCGGACCTTTTTTCAGCATTATCCAAAGTGGAAAAGTAGGCGTGTGTATTGCTTGACCAGGTTTACTTGAGACTCGTCATTTTTTCTTAGCGCTCGGTCAAAATATATTCATTTATTAATCGTCATTGCCGTGTCATCGATAGTTACACCCCAAAACACGGATTGTATATCAACTTTTGATGCAAATTTCTTCAATAAGCCTGGCTTTCTTTTACTGAAATTAACACAACATTAAACAATACGCCGAACAGCACCCTACGGGACATTTGTACAAAATAATTAGTTTTTTGGTGGCCCTTTGAGGTCGAGCCCAGCTTCAACTTGCCTTTTAACAGTTTTATCGTATGTGGTTTTTAAACCAATGGTATTGAAAAATTAATAGGACCATCACGTATCTTTAGAAGTGATAGCAAAGTATGTTACGCAATGGTAGAGATAAAATCATGAATTGACTTTGTCCAAGGCCAAGGGTATATAAGGTATTCCTCTCTTTAAATGATTTGTGTATAGCAACATCACATAGAAAATCGCTTTTATCAAACCGAAAGACACACTTAATTTGATAGTTGTGTCAATTCGGTTAATCGAGCGAACAGACTTGAAGTTTGATCTCTAGTATTGTACCAACTGAAATGTATCACGTTTATTTTGAATTACTAAACTACAGACTATTTGCTCTGTTACGATATTACACTGGGGTTTCTCGATCTATCACAATCGCACTATCGACGTCGTACTACCGCCTCATCATCAAAGTGCTATCGCGCTATCGTCATAGTACTAACGGTATTACAATATCGTCACAGTTCTATCACATTTTCGTCACAGTACCATCGCTTTATTGTTATCTTACTTTCACATTGTTGTCATAGTATTAACACGTTATCGTCACAGTGCTATCGCGCTATCGTCATGTACTTATGGTATTACAATAGCGTCACAGTATTATCACCTTATTGTCATCGTTCTATCGCGCTATCGTCATAAAACTATCAAATTATCGTCATAGTACCATCGCCTTATTGTCTCAGTACTACAATTTTATCGCCATAGTACTATCGCGCTATCTTCATAGAACTATCACGCTATCGTCATAGTACCATCGCCTTATTGTGACCGTACTACCATTTTATCGTCATAGTACTATCGCTATATCATCATAGACCTATCGTGCTATCGTCGTTGTACCATCATTGTACTACCGCGCAATCGTCATAGTACTCTCGCGTTTTCGTCATAGAACTATCAACTATCATCTTAATTCCATCGCCTTATTATCACTGCACTACCGCGTTATCGCCATAGTACTACCGCGCTTTTGTCATAGTACAACCGATTTTTTGTCACCGCACTACCGCGTTATTGTCATAGTACTATCGTGCAATCGCCGTAGAACTATTGCGCTATCGTCATAGTACCATCGCCATATTGTCACTGCACTACCGCGTTATCGTCATAGAACTGTCGCACTATCGTCATTGAACTATGGCCTTATTGTTACCGCACTACAGCGCAATCGCAATAGTACCACTGTGCTATCGAAAGAGTACAACCGCGAACTTGTCATAAAACTACCGCGCAATCGTCATAGTACTATCGCTCTATCGTCATAGATTTGTTTGTTTGTTTGTTTGAATGGGGTTTTACGCCGCTTTCAACAATCTTTCAGTTATATCGCGGCGGCTGGAGCACCTAACAATGGAATCCTGGTATTTCTCACACCAGTACTACCATTACATCCTTTCCTAGCCTCCAGCTGCTATCCCACATAGGTCTACGATTATCGACCCATTGGTGAGAGACAAATAGTCGGAAAGGATGAGTGCCGCCGTCGGGAATCGAACCCGGGACCTCTAGATTGAAAGTCCGACGCGCTACCAACTGCGCTATGACGGCGGCTCTATCGTCATAGAACTACCGCGCTATTGTCATAGTAATATCGTGCTATCGTCATAGTACCATCGCATTTGTGTCACCGTACTATTGTCTTTACGCTATCGCGACATCGTCTTAGTACTACCGCACTTTTGTCATAGTATTATCGCGATATCGTCATAGTACTTTCGCGCTGCCGTCATAGTACTATCGCGCTTTCGTCATAGTACTATCGCGCTATCGTCATAGTAAACCCAAGTGGGAAAAGTAGTTGGAGGCTAGGAAAGAACGTATTGGTACTACTGGTGTCAGAAATACCAGGAATCCATTGTTAGGTGCTCCAGCCCCCAGCGATATGACTGAAATATTATAAAAGTGGTGTTAAACCACATTCATTCAATCAATCAATCAATCAATCAATCAATCAAAGTTGTTGCCTTAGTACTATCCCGCTATAGTCATAGTGCTATCGTCGGACTGTCAATCTAGAGGTCCCGGGTTCGATCCCCGACGGCGGCACTCATCCTTTCCGACTATTTGTCTCTCACCAATGGGTCGATAATCGTAGACCTATGTGGGATAGCAGCTGGAGGCTAGGAAAGGATGTAATGGTAGTACTGGTGTGAGAAATACCAGGAATCCATTGTTAGGTGCTCCAGCCGCCGCGATATAACTGAGAGATTGTAGAAAGCGGCGTTAAACCCATTCAAACAAACAAAACATAGTACTATCGCGTTATTGTCCACGTACTACTACGCTTTCATAATAATACTATTGGGCTATTGTCATAGATATGTCTTTAATTTTATGATGAATTACTTGTACACAAAACTTATTTTATGTAGAACCTTAGTAATATTAGTTGTTGTTTTTTTCTCTCTTCATAAGAAATATTGCATATTTAATTCTCTTGGCACTTCTGTGAAGAATTTACGAATCATTTGCCCTTGAATTTTATAGTATTTTGCCATATTCCTGATTACTAGCTTAAATACCTTTTGATTTTACGGCCATAAAGCTTTACTCAAATGATGACTTGAGTGGGATGAGCAGCTAGAGGCTCGGAAAGGATTTAGTGGTAGTCCTAGTGTGAGAAATACCAAAACCCACGGTTTGGTGCTCCAGCCGCCACGCTATATCTGAAATACTGTTAAAAGTGGCGTTACACAGACACGAATACATCGCACACACACACACACACACACGAATACATCGCACACTTGCAAACCATTATTGAATGACATACCATATCCAAGAACAGTGCATATCTGTTCGTCTGTATTCATTAGAGATAAATAGTTCATTTCATTTCATTTATTGGCTTATAGGCAAGTCGGCAAAATATTTGCCATTTACAAAAATATAACAAGAGTAATGAAAACCCGTTCCACACAATTCCTCCTTTTTATGCCCTTCAAAAAGGGGCTTTGGAAAACAATGTAGAAAATGAAGAAATTGCTTGTATCAAGCAATTTCTTCATTATCCACAACGTTTTCTATCTTAAAAGACAAAAAATATATACATAAAAATAAAATAAAAAAATTCAATCAACTTTCAGTTGCCGTCTGTAGCTTCTTTCAATTTGGACCAGTCTTAAATTTTGCTGATTGGGAATGGGTGAAAACATTATTGATTATGTGTCTTAAATGCAATTAGAGTGAATAACAATACTTTATACAATGTACCTCTAAAGGAGAAAGTTTTTTTCAGCGTCATCAGATTTTGATAGTATCCGAACTAAAATTGTGAAATGTTGCGTCATTAGCATACATGCCAACACTTGAGGAGATTTTAAATGGTTTATCATTTACATAAAGCAAAAATAGAATCGGTCCAAGAATTAAGCTCTGGGAAACTTCGGATGACATGTCTCATGCCGGAGACAATTGTTCCGTCTTTGACCTCTTGATATCTGTTAGTTAAATATAACTGAAATAAATTATATGCGTCGTTTGAGAAATGGTACATTTTAACTTATACATCGGTACATAGGGATATTATGATCAACAAGATCTTAGGCTTTCTTGAAATCAAGAAAAAACGATCAAATAATATTTTCTTTGTCAATATAAGTTAACCAATAATCTTTTACATGAATAATTGTTGTTTTGCAAGAGTGGTTTTCCTTGAGGTCAAATTATAAACGTATAAGATGTTGAATTTATCGAGGAAATATTGGAAATGATTTGCTATGTCTTTTAAACAATCAATTAAGTAAAACAGAAATAGTTTTAAGATTATCTGGGTCTCTTTTATTCGATGCCTTTGAAAATATGAGTGAAATTTGCTTTCTTGAAACCCGTCAGAAAAATACCTTTCCAAATGTTTCAGATTTGTATTGAAATAAAGTCCTTGCATAATTTCAATTTCATTGTCTCCAATATCACCGATTCCCGACGAATTTCTGGAGTCCTCTTTTTTTTTAATAATCCCTTTAACCTCCAGAGGTGTAATGAATTTAATGTCGAAGTAATGACCCTGTAACGATTCATTAAGGTGAATATTCAAAATTTTGTCTCCTTCTTTATCTAAAGGAACCTTCTCCACAATTTTGTAAATATCTGAAAAGTGTGCATCGACTTCATTTATAGCATGTTCAATACCTTCTATTTCTTTATCATTGATATAAAATTTGAATGTATTTGAATTTAAGACACGGTCACATCATTTTTAGAAATACTTCTTAGATTTTGTCATAGTATATCTTGACATTCTAATAATGTCTCAGATTACCAAGTCTAATTAGTGGAGAATGAAACTCAACAACAAGCCCATATATCATATATAGGCTTAAAGCCGCATTTAGTCTGAAGAACTATTAAAGGGCGTTATTAACAATTCTTGAAATAATAATCCTCGAAGAACATGATATTTTCCAGAATTGGGAGTGGTATTGGAATATTGCCTCTTGTTTTAAGGTGTATTTTTGCTTGTAATGTGATAGTGTTTCAATATTGATTGAGTATTATATAGTTTCTTGTTCTCATGGGTGAATTGTCGTATTCTTTAAATTGGCTGACCGCGATTGACGATCAAAATTGGTTTTACAAATCAAGTCATTCAATTACATCTGACAGGAACTTTGAACTCCGAACATTTTAGTTAGGTATTTTTCGCGTTGGTTTGGCTACTTAAACGTGTTTTCATCCAACGATCTGCCTTTATCATATGTCAACTCAATTTTCAAAAATGAATGGATAAACAAATAAGTAAATAAATACATAAATAAATAAGAATTCTTTTATTATCCCAGTCGAATTACAGTGTCGGGGTTCAGTTGGCGTGACCAGCGAATCAATACTTGTGATTCAAATTTTGTCTTGTATACAATGTGAAAGAAGGATCTTCAGAGAATAAAGGGATCTCTAGCCACGCCTAATGACCTCCAACAGGAATTTCGACTTAGATTTTAAACGGAATAATTCTCAAAATTAGGGTCAGTTACATGTAAAAATAAAATAAAATACAATGTAAAAAAAGGTTGGTTGACAAATTCAACTAAAGTAACTTCAGCTTGATTTAGCTGTGAATACGACGTTTATGTCGCAAAAACAACTAAAAACGCTACAGTTTCGGAGCTCAAACTTCACTTCCGATCTGACTGAATTATTTGGTTGGTCGATTGATTCTTTGACTCACAGCATTGATCCGCATTTTTTGCAAACAGAAATTGCAATAAGGATAACAATAATAACAATGATAACTTAATTGATAAATAAAACTAAATATCTAAATAATTAGAAAATGATTAAATAAGAAAATAAATAAAAAACAAATTAGGCAAAACGATATGATCCCGATAGGTGAATAACAGTTGGCAATTAAAAATAATTAGGACAATAAAGTGAGGTAGAATGACTATTCTACAATCAGAAAGGCTATAAGAAAGCAAGAAGTTTAAGTTTGAGCAGCCTCTATATTCTGACAAGGTTCAATATTTTTCGTTCCACATATTTGATACATTTTAGCATGACTGGTATAGACAATGAAGTCTTTACGCGACTAAAATGTGGTAAATAGAGTTTGAATAAAGCTGTATTTACCATATTTTGGCGCCCAAAGACGATATTTAGAGAGACTATTTAAACTGACTGCACAGGGAATTATTACCGAGTTAATAATTCAGGAATTAATCATTTTTGAAAGGCAATAAAGGGTTAATAATCAGACTCCTTTAGAAAATTGTACAGTTTGAGGGCATGTCCGTGCAAATATGCGTGAATAATTTGTCTTCTGAAGGCCCATTGTCTAGACGGTAATTGCGAATTAGAGTTTCATTTTATTAGAAAGTGTTTTCCTTGAAGATCTCTGGTGCCCTATCTCCAGGGACGTTAACCCATTCCAACACAGCAAAATTTTAGACTGGTCCAAATTGAAAGAAGCTGCAGACGACAATTTCAAGTTGATGAAATTTTGAATTTTTTCGTCTTTTTGGATAGAAAACATTGTGGATAATGAAGAAATTGCTTGATACAAGCAATTTCTTCATTCTCCAAAATGTTTTCCAAAGCTTTTTTCTTGAAGGGCGTAAAAAGGAGGGATTGAGTTGGAATGGGTTAAGGCGACCTTATCTAACAAATTTGTTCTCAGCACAATCAGTAATGGTTGTATTTTACCCATTACCAAGCAATCACTTATTTTCACGATTAAAATGTTCAATTCCAGGGAAAAACTTTCTTGTAAAAGAAAAAAATGTTTCTTACAAGAAATTTATATTTTCCACGACATTTTCTACCCTATAAGCCGGTTATGTATTTCCCTGTTTACATACAGTCTGCAACCTCTTTAATTCGGTTCAGTCTAAAATTTTATCTTCTGGAAAAGAGTTTATTGAGGAATAAAGAGAATACTTTTGATTTCACTGAGAGATGGAAATAGAAGCCTTATAAACTGTATGAACCATTGAAGCCATTTCATGAAAACATATTTAGGCTGTTATTTTATGAGTCAAATGACCGATTGCAGGCCCCGCCAATGACCATGATCCCCCACCCTTACACACACACGACTGTGATATCAATCGACTTTAGTCTGCAAAATATTTGGCAATGGATATAAAACACAAAGTAAAGTGTTGTTTGGTGATTGACTGATTGAATAGGGTTTAACGCCAATTTTAATAATATTTCAGTCATATCGCGGCGGCTGGAGCACCTAACAATGGATTCCTGGTATTTTTCACTCCAGTTCTACCACTACCTCCTTTCATAGCCCCAACTACTTAGGTTTAACCCTTTGCCTTAATGTATTTCTATGTAAGGATTTGTATTCAGTATATTGAGGCTTAAGCTTGACTGGAGAACCAGTCCTATAAATCTAACGATGCAATATTGGCAAGCAGAGCCAATATAGGTTTACGGTTATCTACCCATTGGTGACAGACAAATGTAGGAAAGGATATGTGCCGCCGCCTGAAGGAAAGGATATGTGCCGCCGCCTGTAGGAAAGGATATGTGCTGCCGCCTATCATGGGTTCCTAAGTGGGATAGCACCTGGAGGCTAGGAAAGGATGTAGTGGTAGTACTGGTGTGAGAAATACCAGGAATCCATTGTAAGGTGCTCCAGCCGCCGCGGTATGATTGAAATACTGATAAAAGTGGCGTTAAAACCCATTCAATCAATCAATCAATCAATCAACCAAACTGGGCAACACTGATTGACACCCTCGAAGTTCATAAAAAAAAAACTGCTGTAGAAGAAGACCTTTTCCAAACAGTCGGTTTGAAACAGTTTAACCCATTCCCACACAACAAAATTTTAGACTAGTCCAAATTGAAAGAAGCTGAAGACGACAAGCTCTCCTTTTTACACCTCTCAAGAAAAATGCTTTGAGAACGATGTGAAAAATGAAGAAATTGCTTGTTTAAAGCAATTTCTTCATTATCCACAATGTTTTCGATCCAAAAACCACGAAAAAATTAAAATTTCGTCAACTTGAAATTCTGGTTTGCAGCTTCCTTCAATTTGGACCAGTCTAAAATTGTGTCGTTTAGGAATGGATTAAAACAGGCTGAACAATTTTGATTGCCAACGACTACCATATTTTTTATGGAAATTTTATTCTATTTTCTGTTGCAAGAAATTAATACCAAAGTTCTTTCTATCACGGCATGTGGTTAGTTTTTGATGGCGCAACTCCTAGGTTTTTTTTTACTCAAATACATTTCTAGAGCAGCTGGCCGAGCCCACAGAGCCTCATCTTGTCGTACCAAGAGCGGCGAATATTTTGCATATCTAAGGATATTTGAGAAAGAGATGATCTCGATATTCCTTCATTCGTGAGGATGACTGAGCTCCAACGGGAAGTTCCTCTTCGATATTAAACGTCGTTATTTTGCAAAATGTTTGGTGAGTCGTGCGTAACAAAACGGTAAAATGGCTGGTCGGCGACCTAAACGTCGTAACTACAACTTAAATAATTTTAATTTACTAAACCAAGGAATATGCTTACGGTAAATGTTGTCCAATGTTGGAGTTCAAAGTTAAATTCGAAGTTGGCCATTCATGCCTTTGATTGACAGTCGCGATTCGTAAGTTAGCTACGTTTCCAAAGGTAGATTTGAACCCACGACCTGCTTAACCCATTACCACTCAATAATGCTTTTAAACTCCCCCAAGAAAAAAAAAACTTAGGAAAACATTTTGGGAAATGAAAAAATTGCTTGTCACAAGCAATTTCTTCATTGTTGACATCTTTTTTTACCCAGAAAGTTGAAAAATGGTAAAATTACTTTGTAACTGCAACTTCTTTCAGTTTGGACCAGTCTAAAATGTGACCGTTTGGTAACGGGCCCATTGGGTCCCTGGTACCGTACAAACAACCAAAACAAAAAAGGATTTTTTTTTCAATTTCAGCAACTAAAAATTGCCGTCTGCAACTTCTTTAATTTTGGATTGGTCTAAGATGTTTTGGCGTGGGAGAGGGTTAAATAAGTTCTAATTAAGTATGTGAATGAAAGGAAGGATTTCTTATTAAACACGTATATCTGTAGATGACAGTGACGAATGAGTGTATAGAAACACGGTTTTATAGATGAAGATTTTTCTGCAGACGAACTACCGACATCAATCAAAAATGTAACTATCGAAAGAATTGAAGTAAAAAAACTGTCTTGACCAAAGATATCAGCTTTGTTCGTATATTGGATTGATCCAGACATAGAGGCATTCAATCGATCTATTGCTCATACCGTATAGCTGTTGTTTTTCCGAGAGCTAATAAATGTTGTTTTTGCTTTTTGAAGCAAAACAGTAAAAGCTCGACAGTGTCTTAGTTGACTGGATTTTTACCTAAATGGTTTCATTCATTTTTGGGACTTTAAATACAGTCCACCTCGACCTTTTTTGGATTTGTTTTGTAGTGTGTTTAATTATATTAAACGGTCAATCTTACATAAACAAGTTTCGCTTAAAAGCGACTTTTTCACCAAGGCCATGATTCCCTTTGAAAAAGCAGAAACCGTTAAGACGAGGAAATAATCGCTTAAAATACTACAACTTGGGACTCGGTATATCGTATAACATGCGGTTAAGCCGCGAATTCTGCAGCAATTTATGAATACATTCTAATCGAACCTCCATGTGTTTAAAAAAGTGTATTAAGCTACCATTTTCTTAAGCGACCACTTTTTAGCCATCCATTGAGTGGTGCCTTTATAATAGTTTTACTATAATCCGCACGTTCTTTTAGAGCCCGTCTGTATTTTTAGCTCACCTGAGCATGAAGTACTCTGGGTGAACTATTGTGATCCGTAATTGTCATGAGTCCGTCTGTCCATCCGTTCACAATTTACAAAAAAATCTTATCCTCCTAAATAACCATGGGATTTAAACCGGATTTTACAGAAATGATCCAAATACTTCAAAGAATTGAAATCCACGAAGAACTTTGGTTGCCATGACAACCACGTGAAAAAAATATGATATTTGGCATTATCAATGTCTATTGACTTCTACCAAAATACTTTACAGAATTTACGTACTCTTGAATTAAGCGCTATATTGTGGGATCAAATATATCTCTTGATAAAAGGAGAAAATATTAAAAAATCTTCTTCCCCAAAATAATTTGGCGTAGAGCTTTGATATTTTGTATATATCATAAAGCCTTGAGCCATCATACTCAGGGGAGCGATATAGGACGATCACGGTGCTCTTGTTTAGTTCTTACCATTTTGAAGTGAGACAAAAAACAAGTACCTTGCGATCATACTTTAATTGGCAAACAGTTTGAAAATATCATGATAAAACGTTCCATTTGCACCACCAGAGTCAAGTCAATTACAACAGAAGAAATCAAAACAAAACAAATACGTGATCAAATAAAACTCTCCGTCTCCTGTTGTATTACTGTTTTACAACTGTTGTCTTCTTCAGTTGAACTGTTGACATCAGTATCTGAGGGCTCTTCTTCACTCCAATCTGAAATGAGACAGAAAACCGGATAAACCCATTCTAAAGGATTTTAATGGGCGGTGGACTAATCACGCTTTTACTCCTCGTATCAGGAAGCCTTGTGGGCGTTTATGTGAAACATGTTTCTTTGTTTAGCGATTTAAACGCCGTGACTACAGCTTATTAACCATTATCACAAGGCAAAAAATTTTAGAATGGCCCAAATTGAAAGGAGTTGCAGATGACAATTTAAGGTTTATGAAATTTTATATTTTTCCAACATCCTGGGTAGGAAATAATATGGAAAATGAAGAAATTACGTGTTACAATCAATTTCTTCATTTACACAATGTTTTCAATTGTTTTTCTTGAGCGGTGTCAAAAAGCGTCTTTATGTGGGTTAATGCTGTAGCTACGACGTTTTTTCGCAAAACAATGATTTGTCTCTAACCGCATATTTTACTAAACAATCTAGTTCTGTCAAACAATCATGTTCGAGATGGGTGGGCGTGGTCAGCGTTTCCTTTGTTACAGAATATCGAAACCAATAGGTTTTCTTGTGGTTTCAAATAAAGTTTTTGGTCGAATAAAAGGACATAAAAACGAAATGAAAAATGCACACTTTTTCTCGGGAAAGGGTAAAGATGCACCGTTTTTAAAGACGCTTTTATTTTAGTTTAAAGTTCTATGAAATTCTAGAGTAAGGCATCTTTACATCTCTATTAATGTCAACAAATTGACGGATCGCTAGCCAAAAACACTGGGCTCGGAATGGAAGTTTCACTTAGATAACAAACGACGTTAATTTGCAAAATTTATGGTCATAAATGTGTAGCAAAACAGTAAAATAGACTGGCGACCTACACGTCCCAACTAGATATTTAACCAGCTGTAGTTAATACGCCTAAGTTACAAAACCAACAAAAACCATTCACACATATGTCGTTCAATGTCGGAGTACAAAGTTCACTTCCAGTCTGTGTGAGTTATTTGAATTTCGATTGATTCTGTGATTGAAACTGCGATCCTTAAGAAAGTTCCACGAAAAAAAAAAAAAAAAAAAAAAAAAAAAACCCACACACAATAAAAATCAAAACTGAAGCATACTTGTACTTTCTGCTTATTTGATATCTTTGACATAAAATTATAAGACATGAACATAATATTTTTGTAAACATTTAGATATATATCGAGGGCTTAGAGCAAAACCATAGTATGGCTCTATACAATGTATAGAGCCATACTATTTTTTTTTTTCTCTAAGCCATCGATATATATGTAAGAAAATTCCGTTTCACGGCTTAATATAGCTTTATTAATTTTTAGTTTAATGAGATAATACTGCCCCCATCTTTTAAATGAAAAATCTGTCCAATTTTCGTGACTGTACTCATGTATTGTCCCCCTTCTAATCGGGAAAAATCGTTTTAACTCATTCCCACAATTTCATTGGTTTTGGATCAGCCTAAAATTTTGTTGTGTGGTAATGAAATAACCGAAAAAGTCTCCAGACGGAGTAAAAAAATGAATTAGAAAAGGTGGAGCTGCTATAAGTCAAAAAGAGGAATTGAACAATCCCTCTGGTAGTAAACAGTTGTTCAATATTTGCCTCTTTCCTAGGAATTGAACTGCTATTGAAAGACGATAATTCCGTTTTCACTTTTGTTAATTAAACGCCTCAAGATCTCCTAGACGGCGTGATCGAATAACATTACGATTGTCTTTCTGTACATATTAGATTCCCTGTCATTAAATGGAAAGTGACGTTACAGTATTTTCTCCAACCCAATCAGTGATTTGGTTATCAAAAATTGCATCTTTTTTAGACACTGCACTGCTATCGAAACATAACTATTACATATTTGTGATAAATACACGCCCCACGACTACTAAACAGTGACGTGAGGACCGAACAGAACGCCCCCTGACCTCTGAAAAGGCAGTTCGACTTGTATATCAAACGAGATAAGTTCTTAACCCCATGTCATGCTGAGCCCGAAATATTACGGTTTTTGGGAGATATAGACAAAAGTCAGCCTACACATTAGTGCAGTTTGATTTTGGTTTGACATTTATGTTATTCATCATTCACGTAACTGAATGAATTATTTAATTCACGAACGGTTAAAAATGGTGTTTCGCTTTGAACGTCCACTAATGTATAAAGTGAAATTAAAGACAGAATCGTTCCCTAGCGTTTTGTTATCCTTAACTTAGCCTTGAATTAACGCAATTAATCACAGGAAGCTGAACTATTAGAAACAAATAAACAATCAAAATAAAAAGCCTAACAACAACAACGTAAACAACAAGCAAACGAACAAACAACAACAGCAAGATTGTGTCTCGTCACGGGAAAAAGGTCCACAAAGGAAATGAATATTTGGAATGAATAGATAAATACATATATGAAGAAATATATTCATCCAGCAAATGCCAATTACAAAGAATAAACGCATCGACTCTCGTCAGTCTAGGTAGTACTCACAGTCTGACCAGGATCAATACTTTTCGCAATTTCCTGCAGGTCCTTTTCCGCTTTATCTTCATTCTTTCCTATTTTTTTTTTAATTTTAGACTTGTCCAAATTCAAAGAGGTTGCAGATGACAATTTAAAGTGAGTGCACTTTGAAAAGCAATCAACCAACAGGGTAGAAACATTGTGGGAAAAGAAGAAATTGCTTGTTACAAGCAATTTCTTCTTTTCCCACAATGTTTTTAAAAAGAATAAAACCTCAGGGACGATAATACAGGGATTGTACAGGGAAGGATTAAGGGTCACAAATGATGATACTTTGTCTTATTTTTGTTTTTATCATTTCTTATAATTTAATAGCATCGAGCGAAAAATGCAACAACTTAACACATTTTGATACCTTTTTGTATGGAACTATTTTGTGCGGAAGCATATAAAATGGCTGCGTGCTCAAAATTTTGTTCATGGAGGTATGAATTAAATTTTTCGACCAATCAGATCGCTCGTTTTTGATAGACGAAACTAACAATTTAATTATTTCTCTTTTGGTCAAATTGAACGATTTGATTGGTCAATCCTTTTTTGATTGGAAAGGTGATTCGTCGATTAACTAACTTGATATGTGTCAAGGTTCTAGAAAAGCACAGTGTTATTTTCCTCCCTTTATTAACAATTTTCTTAGTTAAAGCGCATTTACAACTACCAATTTTCACTTGCACTAATTAAACGCCTCGGTTTTAGACCGGTGATAAAACCATTTGTCTAGTTTCTTTGCATTACGCGGTAAACAAATTATATTTTTTTCTTTCCTTCTTAGTGCGTATTTGACTTTTAAGTATTCTTCCCTAGAAAATATATTGAGCTTATTCAAGTTGTAGCTAAAACGTTATGGTTTCCAACCATTGACACGTTTTTGTTTTTTTTTTTTTGTTTGTTTTTTTTATAAGTTGCCTTATGATTTGTAAACTCAAGTCGTTTGATATCCCAATTAAACTACCTTGTCGGGTTCTGTTTGATGTGCCCAGCGATTCTGATCGAGGCTCATATCTTTCAAAATATACAAGATGGTCTATGTCCGCTTGACGGGTCACATACAATATTCTTAAGTAAGTCACAAAATTATTAATATGTATCCCGTTATTAGTTGTTTTAATTCCCTCTTCACATCTAAAGTATTTTGCCTATTATTTCCGTCGTGTTTACGCCATGAATGTGGCATTTATCGTCTTACGCCATATATCATTTTCGTCTCCGCATTGAATTACCGCGATGGAAACAATATCTCTTGTGATACAGCGACGGTGTTGTTTTATAGGGATATAGATCGTGCATATGTATTTTACTTCTCAATTGCAACCAGGTATTGTCAGACAGCACAGTATAACAAGGTTACTCTTCTCATTTTGAGGTATTTTATTACATTAGCAGTTAGGATTATATATAGTCCCGAGGATTCCTCGCCCGAGTCTAACTGTGATCACAATCACCATCTTTTTTCTTACAAACGAAACCATCATTATTATCATTATATTGTTATCATCATTATCATTTTCAGAATTTAATCTTATCAATAGTATACCTGATCATTCCTCATCTGTATCGCCGCAGCCGTAGCTCAGTTAGTAGCTCATCGGACTCTCAGTCATGAGAACCAGGGTTCAATCCCCGGTAGCAGCGAATATCTTTCCGACATTTATCTCCTATCAATGAATGGATAATCGTAATCCTAAGTGAAATGAGTAGCTGGGTGCTCAGAGAGAGTGTAGTGGTAGCACTGGTATGAGAAATACCAGTAATCCATGGTTAGGTGCTATAATTATTTCTATTTAAAGAAGGTAGCTCAATAAGCTATCATCATACGAAACAATACAATGAAGAACTTATTTACAATGAGGCCCTCTGCAACAAATCAGTTATGATGAACAAGAGGTTATTACTATTGTCATAGCCTTACCGTTTATAATTCTTATTCTAAAACAATAAAAATGGTGATGATTATCAATATAGTCATAATGCAAATTTCTAGTAATGTCAAACCACGAGAAAGGCTTTAAAAACGGCAATAGCCTACCTGTAAACCGAACACAATCGTGAATTAGTGATTAATGATATTTATGAAATGGTGATGATAATGATGAGAATTGATAAAATTTGTTAAAATAAAGGCAATCTCATTTGACATACACAACCCTGAGTGAAGTAACTGTAACTATAACCCGTTACTAGACATCAACTGGATTATAGGGAGCTTTTAAAGTAAAATTAATATTTAACTGTTCGAAGGTTTGAAAAACTATTATTATATGTGCACATACCTGATGACTCCTCGTCCGAGTCTGCCTCCGACCCGGATATATATTCATCCTCCTCGTCGTCACAATCTACGTCATCATCATTATCATCATCGTCATGGCCTTTGGGCAGCGACAACAGGGTAGCCTTGTTTTTGTCGGTACTGTCTATGCTTTGGTATTTGCCATTGTTTTTCTTTGTGGATTTAGCTGAAAAATTAACATATCGCCTCCGTCAATCAAATTGACCAATCATATCGATTATGCAGACCGGAAGAGAAATTTGAACTCCACTTTTTTTGGTCAGAAAATTCGTTGGTTAAGCCACTAAAATGTCTTAACCACGGTTGTGGTTACGACGCTTATGTTGCTAGCCAGCAATTTGCGTTTTGTAGTATGCCCTTCTCTATATTTTTTACGAAATAATGGTGTTAACAACCTCAGTCGAACTTCCGTATCGGAGGTCACTCGACGTGGTCAGTGATCCGTCAATTAACGGATCGCTAGCCACACAAAATGTACCCCGACCAGACGGTTTGTATGAGATACTAAACGAATACGTTTTCCCATTAATGGTAGGGGTATTCAAAAATATAAGCAGGACAGAATGACCTCAACCAATTCCAACTGCCTCGACGGCCGAGTGGTATAGATGTTTGACTCGTGATCTGAAGGTCACCACCGTCACCGGAGTATGTTGATAGACATGACACTTAATAGCCAGCCCCAGTCTACCCAGCTGTAAAAGTGGGTAGCTTTGAGATTTAGCCACCGCCTCTCTTTCAGGGACGTGAAAACATCTGGATCGTGAGTGTTCGATAGCGACTCTATAAGCTTAAAGCTTTCGTTGCAATCGAACTAAAGTAAATTAGTATAAACTAAGATGACCAATTCAAACACAATACCACTTTTTTTAAACATGTAAAGAGCAAGCATTTTTTTCTTTTGATTCTATTTTCAAATGATACAAATAGAAAACAATGTTAAATGTCAGCTACAACTATTTCAGGAAGACAGAAATTTTGTTCTCTTATAATGCATTTATCCATCGCTAAATGACGAAATTTCAAACTTGTCCAAATTGCAAAAAGGTATAGACAAGATTTCAAAAATAGTTTAAGAAAATAAATGATAAAAACGGGGATATTCGCGTAGTGTTTTGTGAAGCTCTTTTTCTGCAGTGCTTCAAAATACCGGTCTAATGTACCAATCTATATCTTCGACAGGCTGTAGCTACTACGGAATTATGCCTTTGAAGTTCCCGTCTTCATTCCTCTAACCTTGCTAACCGTTAGGACTGACGCTCCTCAGTTTATAGATACTCGGCATATTCATAAGTGTCCGTCGTTACCAGAGAAACCAATTAAAGTAATTTGGTAATAAAAGTATTTTCATTTGTTTCTGTGGTTTTTGTTAATAATTAGTTTACATCCAGCTTTCCTGCTTTATAAAACTAATAAAACGCAGTAAAACAAAGTAAATGTGCATGTTGCTATGACAACAATATATCAACGTCACGATAGTCCACGCAACAAATTGGTTTATGTGCTTTTGAACGATCTGAGTATTTTCTATTAAGACAAACTCATTTGCAGGAATATTGAAATCCTTTGGTAATAAAATTGTTTTCCTTTAAAATGTTCGAATTTTGAACCAAGAGTTATTTATACGTCTATAGTTTGAAAAAATTAAAATGAAACCAAATGCAAACGAATCAAAGTGATGAAAGCATTCGACCATCGATTGTCAAAAGATAAGTCTCTTAAAACTCTAAGTTATCCGCGAATACATACAGTAAAACTTGTAATAAGCTACCACACAAAGGGCAGCAAAAAAAAAGATCGCTTATGAGAAGCGGTCGCTTAAAACATTTAAATGACATTTATTATACCCCGCCGTTTCGGCGAAGAGGATATAGTAATGGTCTCCGTCCGTCATTCCGTCCTTCCGATCTCTGAAAGTATAATAACTATCAACTTGAAACTTCATAGGTGGATAGATCTCGTTGAGGAAAAGTGCGTTGTACAAAAAATTAACTCTTGCTTGAATTTTAAAGACTCAGATTTTGTCCGGGGCATATTTCCTTAAGTATATATGCTATCAACGTGAAACTTCATAGGTGGATAGATCTTTAAGGAAGTAGTGCAGTGTATGAGAACAACAACTCTTTCTTGCATATTGTTGGAGTTGTTGTTTTTTGTTGTTTTAAAGACAAAGATATTGTCTAGAGCAAATCTCTGAAAGTATTATGGCTATGAATTTGAAACCTCAAAGGTGGAAAGATCTCATCGAGGAAAAGTGAAGTGCACAAGACCCACAACTCTTGCTTGCATAATTGAAGATTTATTGACCTTTGTTGTTTTAAAGACTAAGAATTTTCCCGGAGAAAATCTTTGAAAGTATAATAGCTATTAACTTGAAACTTCAAAGGTGGATAGATCTCGTTGAGGAGAAGTGCTGTGCACAAGAACAACAATTCGTGCTTGCCTAATTTTGGAATTATTGCCCTTTGTTGTTTTAATGACTTAGATTTTGTCTAGAGCATATCTCTAAAAATATAAAAGATATTAACTTGAAACCTCAAAGAAGGATAGATCTCATCGAGGAGAATTGCAGTGTACATGAATCAACACTCTTGCTTGAATCATTTTAGACTTATTGCCCTTTGTGATTTTAAAGACTTAGATTTTGTCCGGGGCATATCTCCTAAAGTATAAATGCTATCAACTTGAAATTTCATTGGTAGATATATCTCATTAGGGAGAAGTGCAGTGAACAACAACCAAAACTTTTGCTTGCATTATTTTGGAGTTATTGCCCTTTGTTGTTGTTAGATTTTGTCCAGAGCATATCTCTAAAAAATATATAAGCTATTAACTTGAAACCTCAAAGGTGCATAGATCTTAGTTTAGTTTATACTAATTTATTTTAGTTCGATTGCGACGAAAGCTTTAAGCTTATAGCGTCGCTCTCGAACACACAAACCAGATATTTTCACGTCCCTGAAAGAGAGGCAGTGGCTAAAACCAACTGCTACCCAATACTACAGCTGGGTAGACTGGGGCTGGCTATAAAGTGTCTTGCCCATGAAGACACCTCGGTGACGGTGGGGCTCGAACCCGTGACCTTCATATCACGAGTCAAGCACCTATACCACTCGGCCATCCAGGCTATTAACTTGAAAACTCAAAGGTGCATAGATCTTATCAAGGAGAAGTGAAGTGCACAAGACCCACAACTCTTGCTTGCATAATTTTAGATTTATTGCCTTTTGTTTTTTTAAAGACTAAGATTTTGTCCGGAGCATGTCTCTGAAAGTATATTAGCTATTAACTTGAAAGTTCATCGATGGATAGATCTCGTTGAGGAGAAGTGCAGAGATCAAGACCAACACCCTTTACTTGCATAATTTGGGAGTTACTACCCTCTGTTGTTTTAATGACTTAGATTTTGTCTAGAGCATATCTCTATAAAATACAAAAAATATTAACATGAAACCTCATAGGTGGATAGATCTCATCGAGAAGTGCAGTGTACAAGAATCGAAACTCTTCGTTGAATCATTTTAGACTTATTGCCCTTTGTGAATTTTAAAGGCTTAGATTTTGTCCGGGGCATATCTCCTAAAGTATAAATGTTTTCAACTTGAAACTTCATAGGTGGATATATCTCATTAGGGAAAAGTGCAGTGCACAAGAACCAAAACTTCTGCTTGCATAATTGTGGAGTTATTGTCCTTTGTTGTTCTAAAGACTTACATTTTGTCCATAGCATATCTCTGAAAATATAAAAGCTATTAACTTGAAACCCCATAGGTGAATAGACCTCATCGACGAGAAGTGCACTGCTACCCAAGACCCACAAGTCTTGATCGCAAAATTATAGAGTTATTGCCCTTTGTTGTTTTTTAGACATAGAATTTGTCCAGTGCATATCTCTGAAAGTATAATAGCTATTTTCGAACTAATTGACAAGAAATGCAGTGCACAAGAAGCCTACATCTAACTGGCTTCAATTAACTATCAAGCTTTTATGGCGGGGGATAGCCATGTCCGACATGGTTCTTGTTAAGGATTCATTTGAATGCATGAAGAATACTCACCATATCCTTTGTTGATCGTACTAAAAGAATCGCCTCAACAAGACAATTATTATGAGTTAAAACAACTTAGAACAGAGTTCAGTTACGATATTCTTTTTTTACAAAATAAGTCAGCTAGGTCAAAGCGTTTAATTTTGAAAAAGAAATTTAAATCGTGATCACTTAATGAAAGTGGCCGCTCTACAGGGGTGGCCGATTGAACAAGATTGACTGTATCTAAAACTTGTATGCATTTTTCGTCTGATCTTAATGGAATGGCAACCCATTCCTAGAAGAATCTCTGCCCACATGAACTGCACTCAGCCAAGGCTATTACCGTAGTTTTAGAAATAAAACGTCATTGGTTTGCAAATATACATTTTGTTGGGGATATAAGCAAAACATCAACAGCAACAACAACAACAAACACACACACAAAAATAAAAAAAAGGGAAAAGAAAAACGCTGTCACTTTGTCCCACTAATAATCCTACTGAACAAAAAGTCCTACCCAGAAAAACAATCGACTCACTTCTATTTTTCCTCTTTTCGACTTCTCGGAGAGGTGGTAAAATTTGAAATACATGTATCATGTTTTATTTTAAGTATTTTTGTATATTAGACCAACAACTCTAAATTCTATCGACAATTATCAAGTCAAAACTTTCCCCTTTATACTCTCCGAGATATTAATGCAAAAAATTAAAGTTAGAAGTTCGAAATTCCCACTCTTCTTGTCAAACGTGAGGTCGAAAAATCGAAAGTAATATGATTACTGTCAGGTCAATAAACTTTTACTTTTCGGGGTTTTATGGTAATTATCTTGCTAGGAAATTAGACCGTAGTACGCCTATATTTTACTTTTCGAATTTCTCCTAAGTAGTTGTCAGAAACAGGATTCCGTATGAGTTGCCCAACACCAAAATGTTTTTTATGCACGTTAGGGTCGACATTGCACTTCCGGTTTAAAAGAACTAGGGCCTTTTTTATTAACAGCGTTGATTCGTCATTTGCTTATAAGAGAAATGCTCCTGCAATAAAATATTTTTTTTCGATGATAACATTTATTATCGTCTTCGAAATTGGGATAATTTCAGATTAATTCGCCGCTATGACAACTATGTTTGAATCATGGGTCTCCTCGTTCATCTTGGCCTAAGGTGCATAGTTTGTCCCGTAAACTCTCCCAAGCTCCAAAAAAATAAAGATGACCGTACGTAGGCATACATTGTCCGTACTATGAACACAATATTATACTGGCGTATACCTTGCAATCTCGTTTAACAAAAACAAAAATATATATATCTTATAAATGTAAGACCACAAGGGCTAACTGACACTTCTCTCATTCTTAACCCTTGTCATGCTAATCCCGAAATATTCCTGTTTTGGCAGGAGGTAAAGACAAAGATCAGCCTACACATAAGTGCAGTCTGATCTTATTCTACATCACCTGTTCAACCTTTCAAGCAAGCATTGTTTGTATGATTTAATCTTCAAATCAAATATTGACCCGCAAATACATGTACTAATTCCAGAGCTTTCTGCCCATTGATGTTCATGTAACTTTGAAAAGGAACTTATTCGGCATGACAAGGGTTAAGGATTCTTTCGGTTTGTTTTCCAAAATTGTATCAAAACCCGCACGAAAATGAGAGATCTCAGCCTACGGCATGGTACGGTTGCAAAATATCCTACATAAAATCATACGGTAAGATATCTTACGGCGTCCCTTTGCAAATATAAGCTATAGGTTTCGTTGAAGGGAGGGAAATTGTTACTGCAACCCGACTTTAGTTGATTGCTTAAAATGCAGGAACATATAAAGTGTTTACAGGGGTATAAATCATCAAGTAAAGAAATTAACTCAGTCTATTATTTGAATGACAATGTATGTTAAATGTAAACTAAATTATGACGGCATTTGTTCTTTTTCTTCTAAACTTTCAGTGAGTTAGGTATATTTTGGTTCCGTTTTCTTATTTATGAATATTATTGACATTGTCTTAAATATATAGAATCGTTCACTTATGTACGGAAGTGACATGTTCGCTGTAAGACGATTTGTTCAGGTTTGATTTTAATTAAAAGTAAATAATTGCAATATAGCCCATCAATACGTATAACAGAGAGTGTCTGATCACTAAATAACATTAAAGCTAGGATTTGCATTGTGTTATCTACGGCTGTTTATTGAACGTTTTTCTACTCTGCATTCTTTTGAATCATTTAATTAACCCTCTCTTGTTTCTCGAAATTTTAGATTGGCCCAATTTGAAATTGCAGACGACAATGAAAACAGAGTGCAATTTGAAACGAAATCATTATAAGTGGTAGCAATTATTGTGATAAAAGAAGAAATTGCTCGTATCAAGCAATTTATTCTTTTTTCTCAATATTTTCTAAAGTATAAAATTACATGGGCGTAAAAACAAGTGATTATACAGTAAAGAGTTAAGCATGCTAGTTTTGGTTTTATATGCGATTTTCGGATAGAACTGTCTGCTATCCCTGTTTTACTGGCTCGCTACACGACAGATGAATGTCTAATCAAGATCGATACAAAAGATGCGGATGTCCATGTGACAATTAATTGGAAGATAGAGCGTGAAACTCTCGTAAATGTCTGTAATGTTGGTTTTTAGTGGTGTTTGTTGTATTCCTCTACTCCTAGGTTCTTCTTCTGAATTATATAAATATCCATTTAACCCTTGCCTGTACAGTTCCTGGTTTTTACGTCCCAGTGATTGTACAATTGAAAAAAAAACATTGTAGAAAAAGAAGAAATTGCTTGTAACAAGCAATTTCTTCCTTTTCCACAATATTTTCTACCCTTCTGCATGTTCATTTTTCAAATTAAATCAAATTTAAATTTTCTTCTGCAAAACTTTGGATTTGGACAAGTCTAAAATTTGGCAAAATGGGATGGGGTTAATATTACAAAAAAATTGAGGAAACTGTCGCATAAGGATTTACATACTTGTAGATTGTTGTGATAATTGACGTATCTCTGTCCAAGCCCGTTGACCTCCGACATGTGAGTTCAACTGAGAGAATAAACGACGTTAGCTTGTGATTTAACCCTTTCCCGTTTTATGAAATTTAAGACTGGTCCAATTTGAAAGAAGTTTCTGACGACAATGAAAAATGTGTGAAAGTTGAAGTTTAACCATCCTAGGTGGTAGAAAATATTGTGGAAAAGGGAGGAGTCGCTTGTTACAAGCAATTTCTCCCTTTTCCACAATGTTTTCTCAAGTATGAAATCACATCAACGTAAAATCCCGGGTTTGTAGAGGAAAGGGTTAATAAAACAATTGGTCAGAGACATAACACCTTTTGGGTACAAAATATCGTAACTACGGCTTTATCTAAGCACGCGCAATGACTATAACATGAAAGGCAAAACGTTGGGTAAGCTATTTTGAAGAAGATTTTATCGCCATAGAAACAAAAATATCTTTAACATTAAAGTTGGCGCTTGAAGTTTCTTTTCAGTCTAAGCCGCCGTCATAGCGCAGTTGGTAGCGCGTCGGACTGTCAATCTAGAGGTCCCGGGTTCGATCCCGGACGGCGGCACTCATCCTTTCCGACTATTTGTCTCCCACCAATGGGTCGATAATCGTAGACCTATGTGGGATAGCAGCTGGAGGCTAGGAAAGGGTGTTATGGCGGTACTGGTGTGAGAAATACCAGGAATTCATTGTTAGGTGCTCTTGTCTCCGCGATATAACAGAACGATCGTTGAAAACGGCGTAAAACCCCATTCAACAAACAAATTCTTTCAGTCTAAACGAATGATTGATCATTCGATTTTTAATGGCAGTGGCTATCCGTCAAATGACAATAAAACAGAATCGAAACTCTTCCCGCACAGTCACCGTTTTCATTAACCTTAGATAGATTTTCATGGCAGCATTGTTTAAGCGTAAGAACTTTTTATTGAAAGCAAAATCAAACTTTAAAGCAACATGGTTTAAGCCTTACAACGTTTTCTTTGAAAAAAAAAAATGTCTGCAACCCCTCTCATTTGGATCAGTTATTATTTTTGTGGTCTCGGAGTTGTTCAAACAACCGATCTAATTAAAAAAAAAAAGAAGAAAAAAACATCTAACAACAACAGACACAATGAATGGTAATAAGAAATCAGCGAACAATAAAAATATAAGAACAATAAAAGAAATTAAGTACAAAAACGACACTTTCTCAAGATTTTCAGTGTGCAAGTCTATCCGCCAGCTTAATAGCTATAGTTAAGTCTATGTGTAGATCAGTCAACCATTTGTAGGAGCAGGGTCTTAATACTGTACGACAAAAAAACTACCTAAAACTATTTCAAAATCGATACTGTTGAAATTCGGGAGCAAGATATATCAAGATT
Organism: Fragum fragum; assembly: GCA_946902895.1. Taxonomy (NCBI): domain Eukaryota; kingdom Metazoa; phylum Mollusca; class Bivalvia; order Cardiida; family Cardiidae; genus Fragum; species Fragum fragum. The sequence goes on from OX336365.1 coordinate 29,237,058, forward strand.
TCCTCGCTTTATTAGACAGAAAGCATTGAAAATGATAAATGGGTTTGATACTCTAAAGCCAATATAAAGTAGTTATGGAGACTAGAGGAGTTAAACCAGGAGAAACTTCATCTCCCTCCGAGACATTTGTTACTCTTACTCTTTGATAAGCCGGGACAAGAAATGTCCATGTATGTCACATGTATAAATTTTTAAATGTCCATGTATGTCAAATGTACACATTTTGAAATGTCCATGTATGTCACATGGACAAATTTAGAAATTTCCATGTATGTTATATTTACAAATTTTGAAATGCCCATGTATGCAAATTGTACAAATTTTGAAATGTCCATGTATGTCTCATGTACACATTTTGAAATGTCCATGTATGTCACATGTACACATTTTGAAATGTCCATGTATGTCACATGTACAGATTTGAAATGCCCATGTATGTCACATGTACACATTTTGAAATGCCCATGTATGCCACATGTACACATTTTGAATGCCCACGTATGTCACATGTACAAATTTTGAAATGCCCATGTATGCCACATGTACAAATTTTGAAATGTCCATGTATGTCACATGTAGAATTTTGAAATGTCCATGTATGTCACATGTACATATTTTGAAATGTCCATGTGTGTCAATGTACAAATTTTGAAATGCCCATGTATGTCACATGTACATATTTTGAAATGTCCATGTATGTCACATGTAGAAATTTTGAAATGTCCATGTATGTCACATGTACATATTTTGAAATGTCCATGTGTGTCAATGTACAAATTTTGAAATGCCCATGTATGTCACATGTACATATTTTGAAATGTCCATGTATGTCACATGTACATATTTTGAAATGTCCATGTGTGTCAATGTACAATATTTTTTAAGTCTTTCCGGTTCAATCCCTGGTTTTTACGTCCCTGCTATTTTATATTTGAGAAAACATTGCGAAAAAGAAGAAATTGCTCATCTTCTTTTTCCATAAGATTTTTTACACAGTTGGTTGGTAACTTTCTCAAATTGCACTAGCTTTAAGATGTCGTCAGCAACTTCTTTCAAGTTGGACAAGTCTAAAATTTTGAAAAAACAGGACAGGGTTAACGGAAGCAGGTATTGCGAGTCTGAGACTCATTAATAAGTAGTACTCAATCAAAGTACTGAAAGTGATGCAGGCTAGGAAGGCATATAGTTGAATTTATAAAAAAAATCCCTGTTTGGTAGAAAACATTGTGGACATTGAAGAAATTGCTTGTTAAAAGCAATTTCTACATTGTCCACAATGTTTTCCAAAGCTTTTTTTTAAATGCTTAAAAAGCGGAATTGAGTTGGAACGGGTTAAATAGCTTGCCTTTGACAAAGTTCTTTACAATTTGATACAATAGAGTTTGCAATATTCCCGAAATACACGATAACTATTTTTTATGGCGTAGGCATTCCATGGATTTGGTGGTTAAGCCTCCAGTGGCAGTTTGTACTCGTTGAACTTTGAGAAGACCTCAAAATTTGTCTGTTAACTTAAGCTATCAAAGCTGACGCTTTGCTAGCTAAAAACTTTTGAGCTTAACCTAGTGGAAAAAAATGAAGACTGTTTTAAACAATAAAGTAGTTTATCCCGATTATGACGTCAAATGGTGTCATGAAACGGCTATTTTCAAGTAATTATATCATGTTTTTAAGGTTTTTCTTTTCATTCTTTTTATTGGAAAACCAAACCAAAACACACACACTATTTTATTAACCTAAAAGTACTACGATAACGATTTTGACGACGTCATACAATGTTATAACGTACCCCCACCGACTACATGTATTTTCAAGCTAATGTGCCATTTTTTTAAGGTTCTTGTTCTTATCCCCTTATCAAACACGGTTATGGTTCTATAGCACTGCGCTTAATCACAATGAGTTTAATCACCCATTCCGTTTCATTTTAAAAGCCGTTACAGACAAAATTCAACTTGATATCTTACTAAAGGGAAATTACTTAAGAGATGAAGAGAATATGTTTGCTTTCATGAAGGTATGAACCGAAAAAACTAATTACACTCATAAGTGTGATTAGGTTTATTCTCTTCATTTCTTATAATTTAGCATCGAGCGAAAAAAGCAAAAGCTCTACAAATTTTGATACCTTTTTGAATGGGACTATTTTGTGCGGAATCATGCAAAATCACTGCGTGCTCAAAATTTTGTTCATGGAATTATGAATATTTTTTCTGACCGATCAGAACGCCCGTTTTTGATAGACAAAACTAAAAAATAAATTATTTGGAAGTAAAACAACCTAAAGTTAAGATTCTATGAGCTGTAATTCTTTAACGAGATCTATTAACCATAGAAGTTTAATATTAACCCATTCCCTAACAGTGACGCTTTTAAACGCCTCTCAAGAAAAACAATTGGGAAAACATTGTGGAAAATGAAGAAATTGCTTTTAACAAGCAATTTCTTCATTTTCCACAATGTTTTCTATAAAGAAAGTTGAAAAAATCTAATATTTCATAAAGTTGAAATTGTCTTCTGTAACTTAAACTTATATCAATATGGACCAGTCTAGAATTTTGGTAATGGGTTAACAGTACGCAATCGGCTGGCCATAAATTTTGTAAAAAAAAACGTCGTTTAAAATCGAACTTAAACTTCCTGTCGAAGTCAGTAGGCGGGGCCAAAGGATTGGTAAATTATACTAAATGACATATATTTTAGTCAGAAATACACACCATTTGGATTTTGTTTAAAAATGTTATGAATATCGGTAAGTGCATCTGCACCTATATCTCACTTAAACCTTTCCTAGTATTTCGCGTCTCGTAAACAAGTTGAATTATGATAAATTAAGCGTCTGCGATAATTTTTTTCTAACAGCAATTTCATTTTGAAAGATCTGAATCTCTCACAAAGTTGTTTACAAACCAATGCAAATAAGTACATGCTATAAGTTTTACATTAATGTATATATATAAGAAAAAAAATAAATCACAAAATCACCTTTTGCATTGAAGTAGACGATATTATAGTAAATTATTGATTGATTGAATGGGTTTAACGCCACTTTTACCAGTATTTCAGTTATATCGCGGCGGCTGGAGCACCTAACAATGGATTCCTGGTATTTCTCACACCGGTACTACCACTACGTTCTTTCCTCGCCCCCAGCTGCTATCCCACTTTGGTTTACGATTATCCACCTATTGGTGAGAGACAAATATAGTAAAATAAATCTCGAGGTAAAGTAAAATCAAGAGAATTTTCGGGTCGCTGGCCACATCCATTTACCTCCGAACGAGAGTTCTACTAAGATATTAAACGGCGTTATTTTGTTACCCCCCCCCCTTTTTTTAAATTTTTTTTTAGACCGTTCCAAATTGAGAGAGGTTGCAGACGACAATGAACATTGGATGAAATTGAAATGAAACTACCCCATGTGGTAGAAAATATTGTGGGAAAAGGAGAAATTGCTTGTTACAAGAAATATCTTCTTTTTTCCACATTTTTTCTCGCGTTTAAAATCCCAGTGACGTTAAATCCCGGGTTTGTACAGGAAAGGGTTTAATGTATGGCCAGTAACAAGTAACAACAAGAGCTTCGCAGAGCGGCGCATATACGCCCAAGGGACCTGTCAGTAACCTTGCTTTGTCAGTTATGCTAGCTTGAATGATAGCTCATGCATTTTATCAATAGAAAAATCTTGTTACCTGAATAATATTGTATATACACTTGAGTAACATGACAGCTTTCAAAACCATTGTTAAATTCTATGATTTTTATATAAAAAATATGAAACATTTCCCTAAGCAAGGGGTATTCCTAAAAAGGGGGTAGCCCTGAGCAAGGGTTAGTCAATTCATTAATCACTGAAAAGATAAAATGGAAAATGGAAAGTATATCAAAAACTTTAATCTGATGCTTGTTTGTTTGTTTGTTTGAATGGGGTTTTACGCCGCTTTCAACAATCTTTCAGTTATATCACGGCGGCTGGAGCACCTAACAATGGCTTCCTGGTATTTCTCCCACCAGTACCGCCATCACATCCTTTCCTAGCCTCCAGCTGCTATCCCACATAGGTCTACGATTATCGACCCATTGGTGGGAGACAATTAGTCGGAAAGGATGAGTGCCGCCATCGGGGATCGAACCCGGGACCTCTAGATTGACAGTCCGACGCGCTACCAACTGCGCTATGACGGCGATTTAATCTGATGCACAAGTTGACATAAGACAGATTCGTTATGGCAAGTTTCAGTTCCATCATATTGAAACTGTAGGAGACATTATGGCAAGTTTATGAAACCGTATATAAATTGTAAAATGTCAATTTAAGCTATGTTGTTAAGTCAAGGATAGATCATTCAAAACTAGAAATCATAGAGATACAATGTGGCAAGTTTCTGTTAAATTCTATGTAAATTGTAGGAGTTTTGTACAAAATTAAATGGAAATTGAAGCTATTCTATCATATTTCAGCTCATTGCCATGAAAAATGAAGGATAAGATGTGCATACAAGACATTAAGTGTTTTTCGTTCAGTTCAGGGGCAGATAATTCAAGATAACTCAAAAATGACTGGAGAGATTTGAATTTCGAAGGTCTTATGCACAACTAGACATCATAGGGAGTAACTGTGTAAAGTTTCAGCTCATTCCCATTGATAGTTTTGGAGGAGTTGCGCACACAAAAAAATGCTAACGGATTGACAGACGGACAGACAGACAGACGGACGGACAGACAGACGGACGGAAGACCGGGGCCATAACATAATACGACCCTTCGGGCGTATAAAAAGTAAAATCGCGTAGGATTTTCCATAACTTGACGGCCCTCGGTCTATTATATTGAACCAAGACCCCTTTCGTTTTCTATCACGTTACAAACAAAAACAAACAAAAAAAATCAATGATGTCTGATGCAGATGCAGAACCTACATTTTAGTTCGTTCATTTTTGACGTAAATACAGGATTAAGGTCAGTGTAATTTCTCAACCATGCGATATGTACAAAACACTGAAAGAACTCTGTACTGTTCTTTACGGAATACTTTCTTAGCAATCGAAACACACATTCGAGTTAACCCGTTACCACACAATGACGCTTTTTGACGTCCATCTAGAAAAAGGCTTTTGAAAACATTGTTGAAAATTATCGACGATGTTTTCTACCCTAAAAGACAAAGATTTTAAAAAGTCCACCAACGTAAAATTGTAGCCATTTTTCCTTTAATGGTGTCAAAAAAGCGTGTCAAGGTCACAGCTCAGGGTCAAATATTTGGCGAGATAGACGTTTTGTCGTTTGACAAAGTTTTAATTGTCTTACGGTATAAGATATACTTTTTGTGTCATTGTAGACAGCTTGAATGAAGACGTATTATAGGTTGATAACCTGTCATTCTTGTTCGCTAAATTTCCGAGAAATAAGAAGAGTCTACTCTTTTGGAAACAAATAGTTTCACATTTATTAGCCCGTTACCTGACGATAAAATTTTAGACTGGTCCAAATTGAAAGAAGTTACAGACAACAATTTAAAGTCTGTGCAGTTTTCGGATTCTTTTTATCTATCTGGATAGAAAACGTTGTGAAAAAAATGAAGAAATTGCTTGTCACAAGCAATTTCTTCATTTTACACAATGTTTTCCCAAAAGCTTTTCTTGTGGTGCGTCAAAAAGCGCCATTGTGTGGGAATGGGTTAAAAAATCTTCATAAGTTTGTTGTATAAAACGCCCATTTTATCTTATAAAAAAGTTCTATATTGGCCTAACAATGCACCTTTGAAAAGGTCTGTTCTGTCATTTGCATACTTCTACTCAATTTCAATTTAAAATTTTCAGATCATCCAAATTTCCTTCGAGGGTTACAAAATGAGAGAAAAACTCAGCTATTTTGTGACATCTTACAGAATTGGATTTCCATAGCAACGTTTCTTGCATTTAATTCGCAACATGTTATGGCCTCATCAACCTTTTTTTTCTTCGCTATTCTCTTAATTTAGGTCTTAAAACTGGTATGTCCTATCAACCCATTACAACTTGACAAAATTTAAGATGGGTCTAATTTGAAAGATGTCGCATACAACAGTTTTAATCGGAAGAAATTTAAACAAAAACCTTTGCCTTTTGTGGTAACCCCCCCCCCCCCTCCCCCCCATTGTGGTTATTGGAGAAACTGCTTGTTGCAAGTAATTTCTTCATTGTCCAAAATACTTTTTCCAGAGTTTTTTACTTGACGGATGTCAAAAGTGGGATTGTTTGGGAGCGCGTGAATGTGCAATTGAATTTCATTGTACTCTAGAATTCAGCTGATTATTCCTGTCTGGAAATTAACATCTACGAAATAAATAGAAAGAAAAATAAATATGATTTTTTTACACTGTTTTTCTTAACCCTTTCTCGTTCAAATACGGTATTTTACGTTCCTCTGATTTTATACTCGAGAAAACATTGTGGAAAAAGAAGAAATTGCTTGTAACAAGCAATTTCTCCTTTTTCCACAATATTTTCTACCACATAGGATGGTTTCATTTTAAATGGCTTCCAGTTTCATTGTCGTTTACAACCTCTTTCAATTTGGACTAGTCTAACATTTCCAAAAACGGGAAAGGGTTTAAAACACAAAGAATGTATCACATATCAATCCAGTTTTGTTCTACAGTGTTTATAAACCGTGTGTCTTCAATTTTGGTTCGTTCAGGGTGAAACATGAAACGGCTGTCAATCAAAGAATCGGTAGAGAACTTTGATCTCTTGCATTAGCCGATATTTATGTTGATTTAGCGACTTAAACGTCATAACTACAGCTTATACAAGCTACAGTTACGACGTTTAGGTCGCCAACCAACCATATATTTTTCAAGAAAACACCGTTTGATATCTAAGCGGAACTTCCTATAGGAGCTCAGTGGGCGTGGTCAGAAATTCATCAGTTCCACTTAAAATTCGCTTTTGACATAGGCATACCAGTGATGTAAAATCACTTCGTCTGTTTAGAACTTCATTACTAGAAACATTGCAGACTGTGTAAAAAAAGGGTTTCTTAAAAATAGCCACCGGTGACATCAAATTGTTTGTTATCAACATAAACGTCGTAAATACAAGCTGATTGAGTGAATGTCGTCATCCAACTGAACTGCTGGACATGAATATCTGAGGACACCGTTCTCTTCCGGTCTAATCGATGGGTCCAAATGGTAAACGGATTTTTTGACATCGGTGATCTAATTATTTCATTCTTTTATGAAATGTAAAGACTCTGGTCAGTCATGACTCATCGCTCTATGATCAGAGTCTTCACTTTGTGCTCTATCTATAATTAGGAATTTTCTATAAATCTATCCACACTAAATTTAATATTCTAACCGCATTGTTTGGATGCAAAGACTGCTCAGGTTCTTCCCTTTACGCACGTGTGAAAACTTTGGACGATGTGCGACTTAAACATCGTATCTTCATCTTTTATGAGCTGTAGCTACGAGGGTTTGGTCATCCAACGACGAAATACCCTTCATTGGCTCATGTAAAAAATCCTCTTATTTTTCGAACACGCATACCCAATTTAAAGAAGAAGAAGACGCCCTTTTTGAGTCCTTCTTTGCTCAGCGCTCTAGCCGGTAGACACATAATCTGGGGGATGTCAAGGGCTGCGAGTTCGAGTCTCACTCGCACCACTTGTCATGTCGATATATCGTCACGCAAGGAATACAGAACCCAAGCCTAGTACTCGTTTTACGCAGTAAGCACTTAAAAAAAGGAATTTCACATGATATAAACTGAAAGATTGTTGAAAACGGCACAAAATCATATTTTATCAACCTCATTTAACCCTTTTCTGTACAATTCCTGGTTATTACGTCCCTGTGATTTTATAATTGATAAACATTTTAAAAAAAGAAGAATTTGCTTGTAACCAGCAATTTCTTCTTTTTCCACAATATTTTCTACCCTACTGAATGGTTATTTTTATGCCCCCGCATCGATAAGATCGGGGGTATATTGTTTTACCGGTGTCCGTCCGTCTGTCTGTCTATCTGTCTTTCCGTCTGTCCGTCTGTCTGTCTGTCTGCAAAACTTAACCTGCCAACTAAACATTTTCCTATAACTTCAACCCTGATTAAGTTACAATGCTAATATTTGGTATGTAGATAGGTCTCAACAAGGCGCAACTGGGGAAGGTCATTTCATCAAGGTCAAGGTCAAAATTTTAACCCTTTACCCGTTTCTAAAGAATTCCCGTTTCGGGGGCATAGTGTTTCACAAACACATCTTGTTCAAATTAAATCCACCTTAAATTTCGGTCTGCAAAACCTTTAAATTTTGACAAGTATAGAATTTTGAAAAACAGGAAAGGGTTAAGAAATCTTGGTTCAGTAAAAAAAGACATATATGTATACATTTGTCTTGATTTAAGAGTACCAACCCGGATCATGACTAGGTAATTAGAACTATAATCGGATGAAATATGGGATGTAAATAAGTTTATTTCCTTGTATTGCAAGACTTCTCCTTTGTATCTTTCAGAAAACGCTGAAAATGGACCTTATGGAAGTCGCAGGAAAATGATTGAGAACCAGAACAATATTTCCTTTCAAGTTTAAACTGAACGTTTGCAGAGTTTTTTGTTTATCTATTATTGACAATAAAATTTGAAAAAGAACGCAGTTTAAAATCGAAGTGGGGCTTCCTCTTGGAGTCGGTAGGCAAGGCCATCGAATTAAGATGGCGGGGCAAGCGAATGATCGATTCAAGCCGACCCCAGCAGTTCAAGCCGACCCCAACTTTATTCTAAGAAGGTAAAACAATAAGACAGCATTTACACTTTACAATGAATGAAAAGCAGGCTGACCAGAGTCGGTAATTTTGCTCGTCTAAGCAAATTCTTTTTGCCGTGGCGTATCCTAATTGTTACCGATCGAACTTGATTCTGTAGTCGGATAATTAGACAGGTAATCGGATCGTCTAGTCGAGGTTTAGAAAAACGTTTGTATACTCTTGCTATCGAAGAGTTTTCGTGTTGAGACAAGTGCCAACGCGACATGTGTCGTTTGTCTCACTTAGGTACGGATGTTTAGTAATGTGATTTAGAAAGTAGCGGATGACTTGGATTGTTTGTTGTGATTGTAATTGTGTAGAAACGTCAGGAAGCCATTCTTAGGTGCACCAGCGCCCGCGATATACTTGGAATTCTGTTTAAAGTGACGTTAAACCCCCCATAAAATCAATTAGTCAATCATGCAAATTATATGTGTGCGGGGATATGGATAATGTTCCAAAACTGAATTATTACATGCCCGCAAGTTGTGATACCATTAAAATAAAATTGAACCGGTCAACTATGTAAAACTATTTTCGAAAAATCACGCTTAACGTTGAAATAATTGCAGAAAGACCCTGCATTCGCAGCGATTTGCCTTCTGTTAAGAATATGGCTATCTTTAGAAAGAAATCGCTAGACCTTAGAAATGTGTACATGTTTTAATATATAATGAACTGAGAGTGCCATTTTTCATAGTTTTGTAACTATAGTGCAAGATGAGGGCTAAATTTAGATTTTTTATCCATTTGATTCAACTCCTCATTTTTGCGCTCCTGAATAGTTAAAAGAGTCAAAATGTTTTGCCCCATCTGATACTTATGTCTCAATTTACACACACTTTCAAAAGATTCTTTTTATTTTAACGAGTTTCATATTCAATCGTCTAAAATGAGTAATAAAGCCACAAAGAACTTTCTATAAATTAGAAATATTGCTAAAACAACCATTTTACATACTCGTGTATGCTAATGCTTAGTAAAATGTACGTTTTCACAATTTGGTGAAAATAATCGTCGTCGGGTGATCAGAACACCGTGCGTACAGCTTGAATAGGCGGCAGTAAATAGGCTACTCAACCAAGTTAACAAAGTTTACCCGAAAAGAAAGCGATTACGTTCCCATACCCACCACAACTATTTTTCGTGTCCCTTTTCTTACGATTTATGCTCTCATTTTTACCCTTTGCTTTCCTACAATATTTTACGAATCCAGGATAGGTCTACTTTCTGGTAAATGGTTGGACTGTTATAACGGAATATTTCCTTTGTAAATTCAACTAGGACTCGATTTAGTTGTACAATATCTAGACAGACATTTCACGTCAAGACCACAAGTTTATCAATTATTTTCATGTGTAAGTAAATGTATGGTATATTCTTTAGTTGTGACACAAGCCTATATCTAGTTCGACTATACTGAGATTTAGACTTTTCTTACGGCTTATTCAGATATATAACAAAATATAACATAAAGACAACACGTTTGTACAATATTCACCTTTCGATGTTATTGGCATTTCCGGAACTATCATCAACTTCCGAATGCCTTCCGGAACTTCCCGAAGTGACACTCGTTCGACTTCCACTCGTCCACACTGTCCGATCTTTTCTAAATATCTATATAACTGCAGTTTCGTGTCATTCAGTGTGAAATAATACCCGTCCTTTTTAACCACTTGTAACTTGGGGTACGTTCCTCCATTTTGAAGAGTTTGCGACACTCCCAGTATATATTTTTCTGTAGATAACTCGGTCCAAGTAGCCACGTCTATACAATTCGTGTAAAGGATGGTGGATGGTAACAAAAACATGTTTTACTGAGGGGGATTTTCCTTACTCTGATGAGGTTCTTAGAGAATAAATCCAACGGTGATCAATATGCGAATAGTTAGACGGTTAGGAATAAAACACGGTCCCGTTTAATTACCCAGGCAGCTTCTGGAAGAAGAAAATACCGGAGTACAACATTTTATCACTTGAACGACAATGAAGTTAAAATCCCTAGAATAAAACACAATTAAGAAAGTTTTCCCAAAAAATTTTCTTTTTGATCTTTGCTTCCCAATATTTATGATTTGGGCCAGAGCACACATATCCCATTATACCACATAGGCAATTGGTTATCTAATAGGGTAGCAAATTTTTTTTTTGAAAGGTTTACCCATTTCCACACGTTTCCTCCTTTTTATGCCCATGAAAAAAGTTTTTGGAAAACATTGTGGGTAATGAAGAAATTACTTATTTGAAGTAATTTCTTCATTATCCACAATGTTTTCTATCCAAAAAGACGAACATTTTTAAAAATCTTATCAATTTAAAATTGTCGTCTGCAATTTCTTTCAAATGGGACCAGTCTAAAACTTTGTTGTGTTGGGTATATTAGATTCAAAGGATATTCAACTCTATTTTCTTTGGACAAGTTTTTCTTACCTGAGTCTAGAATTGAAAATTATAAACCCATTACCAGACGACTAATTTTAGACCGGTCCAAAGTCAAAGAAATCGCAGACGACAATTTCAAAATTGATGAAATTTTGAAAATTATTTGGGATATATTTATTTATTTTTCTATTTTTCATAAATGTTTAACCCATTCCCAAATGACAAAGTTTTAGACTAGTCTAAATTGAAGTAATTTGAAGTAAGGTGCAGAAGACAGTTTTAGGTAGGTGAAATTCTAAAATTCTTTGACTTTGGGGTTAGAAAACATTGTAGATATTGAAGAAATGGCTTGAAACAAGCAATTTCTTCTATGTCCACAATTTTTCAAAAGCCTTTTCTCGAGGAGCGAAAAAGGGAGGAATTGTTCGGAGACGGATGAAAGTCAAAACTAAGAAGATATCTGCTTTTTTTTCTCTGTATTTCAAATAAATCTTTGGATATTTTCTTTCCCCATTTGATTACTCACCCTTTTGTTCAGAGAAGGAAAGAACGAAGGGAATGATTTCAAGCCGAACTAAAACTTTGGGCGCCTTTTGCTTCGGTTAGAAATAAAAACTTGAAAACAATTTTGATGCAAATAAATATGACAAAATCAAAACATATATTCGAACCACCAACACTAAGTTATATTCAGATTATAATTTTCAATGTTTATGTATATGATGTATTTGGGCTGGAGGCCAAAGTAATACAAAAATGGAATGAATATTTGCGATGGTTGTTCACTTTAAAATCTGTGATATACCATAAGGAAGGTAAATTATGGGTAGAATATGTCTGTGTTTCTGAATCATGGCCTGCATTTTTTGTTTTGGATTGTATGTAGAATGTAACAAAGTCTGCCATCTTCTTTTTACTTAAGGCCCGCTCGCCTTAAAGCTCTTAAAACAAAAGAGGATGCCAATTATTAAGTGTTACCAATACTTTCGCGACTACAGACGCAATCATTATTGCAGGTAATATAAGCCGTGACACATCACCTATATTGGTAAAGCTGGGTTCACACTGTAAAACCGATCAACTCGACCAGTCACCTCCGAACAGTCGGTAATTAGTCTACTTTAGACGAGACTAGAGGCCGGAATGATCTATTTTGGTCAGCACAGATCGGCGTTTCTTCAAAAAAAAAAAAAAATGTTGATGGTCAAAAATGTTCGTTTTGAGGTCGAGTAGGTGAGGCAATATGGTAAAAGATCGAAGAGAGGCGTTGATCGAGAAGCAATCGTATGGGAATCTCGCTTGATGGTTTTGGGGAGGGGATCCATTAATCCGATTTCTTTCTGATATTCTCGATGTCAACGCGAGGTCGTATATAAATCGGGACGAGATCATAAAGATGCCGAGTTGGTCGACATTTTGGTCTCCTTATAACTATTTTTTTTTTCATGTCCCTGACTTCATTCGGACTCCCAAGTCGGTCAGTAAGCGTGGCGAGCGATCCGTCAATTATCGTGTATAAATTGGATTCACTAGAAATCAGGCTGTTTCAAGCGTCATGAATAATTTGTCATTAGTCACGTGGGAGCTCGCATGCGCCCATATATGATCAAGATGGCCTGGCCCCCGAGGTCGAAATGTTCCATGTTGATCGGATCGTCATTGTGGCTCCGCCTTAAATGAATCACAAGAAAGTGCAAGAACCTTGAGCTGATAATAAGAAATCGATTGCGTCAAAGTGTTTGTAATCACGCAATGCAGTTTGCAGGATAATGAACGGAAAACAACATTAACCCTTATCACAAATAAATTAATTCGCAAACATGAATCTACCATGTTAATACCTTAAAGTTACTCGCAACAATAACAACAGTTGGATAACATTTGAGCCTATGCGTGACATTTCAAACCATTTCGCATGTGCATGACTCGCACACATTGAGCACCCTGTACAGCCATTCTGGGCAATTTGAACATTCGCTGATTGTTTAAAGAAGCTTTGGGTCAGTATCTATCACAGGCTGATCTGAGGCTTTAATTGGCGCACATGTGTAATGGTTGGAAATGTTACGCATGCGCTCATATTTTGATAATTCCACTGGTTCGATGACGTCATGGTTGAACTTAAGCGTGAGTGGTAAACAATACCGACGTTTGTCATAAAGTTACGCTGAAGAATCGTATACATTCGGCCCGAACAACCGATGTAAAAATTATATTCGAAAAAAATTAACACCTACCTGCCTTTTGTATTTGATAGGGCTTTGAATCGGTAAGTGAAGAATTAAACGATAGACGTTTTAATTCTTATTATTCTGAATAAATATTTTTCTCAAAATTGCGTTAAAACCAAAGGACTGAAAACACCTGGTGGCTTGATTGTGAAAAATTAATTCTTTTAAACAGCAACGGTTTAATTGGCAAGAACATGTGATGTAGATTAAGATTTTTTGTGCAAAAAATCTGCTTTGTTATTATTAGAAAAAATGTGGGCCTCGGTTAGATTTAGACT